>CAUYLG010075163.1:0-14680 GCA_963573385.1 Cacajao melanocephalus | reverse complement strand
ATAACAGCTACCTCAGGAGTGCAGGTTCCTAGATCTTATAGACACATTCTTGCAGGACTTCAGGCTCGGAAGTAAGAGAAGTATTGGGCCGGGCGCCGTGGGTCACGCCTGCAATCCCAGCACTTTGGGAGGCCGAGGCGGGTGGATCACGAGGTCAAGAGATCGAGACCACCCTGGCCAACATGGTGAAACCCCGTCTCTACTAAAAATACAAAAATTAGCTGGGCATGGTGGCGCACACCTGTAGTCCCAGCTACTTGGGAGGCTGAGGCAGTAGACTTGCTTGAACCCAGGAGGCGGAGGTTGCCGTGAGCTGAGATCACACCATTGCATTCCAGCCTGGGTAACAAGAGCAAAACTCTGTCTCAAAAAAAAGAAGTATTAGAGCCGGGTGTGGTAGCTCACGCCTGTAATTCCAGCACTTTGGGAGGCCGAGGCGGGCAGATCATGAGGTCAAGACATCGAGACCACCCTGGCCAACATGGTGAAACCCCGTCTCTACTAAAAATACAAAAATTTGCTGGTCATGGTGGCACATGCCTGTACTCCCAGCTACTCAGGAGGCTGAGGCAGTAGAGTCGCTTGAACCCAGGAGACGGAGGTTACGGTGAGCCAAGATCACATTACTGCACTCCAGCCTGGTGACAGAGCAAGACTGCCTCAAAATTAAAAATATAAATAAATAAAAGAAGCACTGGAAGAAGGAACATAAGGCGTGAGGCCCAAGGGATGTGATGTGGGAAGAGAGCCCCTGGGGCCCTGGAGAGTGAGAGGAGGGGTCTGCAGGAAAGGAGATGCTCCTGAAAGAGTGAACTGGAAAGGCAGGGGGAGAAAGCTGATCCCTTGATTCATCACGTGCCAGGGAGAAGTAGTAAAATCACACCGCCAGATGCAGTGATCCAAAATTCCCTGGGAAAAAAAGGGGGCAAAGGGCTGGGATGTCCATGCCCAGCATGAGTCCTTCCGCTCCGCTCGCCCACCATGGACTTGTCTGTCAGTGTCAGGAGAAGGTCCCTGGGGATGATCTGAACACAGCAAAGCCGAGGAGGAACCCGTGAGAAGCCTTTCTTCCATGGGGATGTCTTTTTACTGCATCCAACACTTTTCCCCCCAACGCCGTAGAAAGAGTTCTGTTTTCATCAGAGTTTTGATCTGGTGAAGAAAATCCTGACGGCAGCCTCCCTGCTCTTCTTTCTGCTCAGCATTCTCCCCTTATTCTTAAGTGCTCATATTTTACTGATTCTAACCAGAAAATGGTCTAAAATTTTTACATCGATCATAAACTCTCTTTACATGTGAACTCAAGTTCGGCTGTTTTTGTTTTTTTCCCAGCTCTCGACAGTTTGTTGTTGGTGTTATTTATTGTTTTCTGGTTGCAGCCTGTCCAGGCAGAAGAGAGAGTGAGGTGCCTTCCCAGGCACGGTGGAAGCTGAGACTAGAAGGCTCAAGAACCACCAGTGAAGTGCTTGATGGACAGCAGTCCTCATTTCTAATGAAACTGGCACCGTGATCAGGTGTGGCAAAGACCGGCAGCATCATGTGACCCACTGTCAAACCAGAGAATGTGCTCACGATGTTCAGTGGATGCCGGCCTATGGAGCCCTGTGTGGTGACCTAGTGCCAGCGGCATTGGGCAGGCAGAGCATGGCAGCAGGGGACACATGGGGCTGCGTCCCTCCACTTTAACCCACCCCAGTGAGGAGGGAAAACCTTGGTACAGCTGCACCACACCTGGCTGAAGCCATTGCTGGAGGAGCCTTGGAGAACACTGGAGATTCATCAGTAACAGGCCTTTCAGAAGAGAATGTCCCATTCATAGGAGACAGAGTCATCAAAACATCAACAGAATAAATCTTCCCTGAGATAAAGAAAGATTTGAGTCTTCACAATAAAAATCTCACTGGGTCTGCTGCCAGGCAAAATTAACAGGGCCAGAGGTATCCAGATAAAATTATTTAAGTACAAGAATAAACAGGCCGGGAGCAGTGGTTCATGTCTGTAATCCCAACACTTTGGGAAGCCGAGGTGGGTAGATCACCTGAGGTCAGGAGTTTGAGACCAACCTGGCCAACAGGTGAAACCCTGTCTCTACTAAAAATACAAAAATTAGCCAGGCATGGTGGCACATGCCTGTAATCCCAGCTACTTGGGAGGCTGAGGTGGGAGAATTGCTTGAACCAAGGAGGCAGAGGTTGCAATTAGCCAAGATCGCACCACTGCACTCCAGCTGGGCAACAGAGTGAGACTCCATCTCAAAAAAAAAAAAAAAAAAAAAGAATAAACATAAAAACATACAAGCAATATAGCAGAAAACAATTACTAAAGAAGAAAAACTAGGCTGGTATAAAACTTCTTCAACACTATAAAGTATAAGAAAATGGAACAGTGTTTTTATTTTTTAAAAGGGAAAAGAATGGATCTAGAAATTGTATCCTGAGCCAATTCAGCTGTGAGTGCAGTAGAAAGACACGCTCAGGAATGGGGAATAAGGAAGGAAAACATTCACATAACTTTAGGTTCAGGAAAGGGAGACAGGGAGGCTGGAAGGAAAATGTCAGAGCTAAATAATAAGTAGAGACGACATGGTAGAGGTTTTTTTCAGTTTAAATTTTTATGTTTTATCTCAGTGCACAAAGAATTGAAGAAATTTACTTAAATATTATATAAAACAAACCAAAGAAAAAGAAGTGAGCTGAGGATAAAACAAGAGAAAGAGACTGGTTAGGTGAGGGGCTTAGCCAGCCTCAGGGGAAGCCTGTTCCAAGGTCCTCAAGGGGCGCTAGAAATCGTGCTCTAAACTTACTAATGGCTGAAGCAAAAGGACTGTAAAAAGAAAATAAAATGTTAGGCCCTTTCAGGTTTATTATGCCGAGGAGAAAAGTGAAGCTCTGAAAACAGACTCACATAACACGGCTGTTTTTGCACAACCCTTGCTGACTGACCTTCTCAAGGGTTGTGCAAAACCAGATGGAGATGTTATACCTTAACTGGACTCCCTATCCTTCATTCTAACCTAGACTTAATGATGCTGGAGACAGAAACCTTCGTGACAGTAACCTCTTTACCAGAGAATGTTAAGCAGCCCCCTTAGAATGTAAACAATAGTAGTTAATCAAATCTTACATCTGTGCAGCAGCCTTCATACAGAAAATGTGTTTCTGGCCGGGCATGGTGGCTCACACCTGTAATCCCACCACTTTGGGAGGCCAAGGCAGGTGGATCACTTGAGGTCAGGAGTTCGAGACCAGCCTGGCCGACATGGCGAAACTCCATCTCTACTAAAAATACAAAAAAATTAGCCGGTTGTGGTGGCAGGCACCTGTAATCCCACCTACTCAGGAGGCTGAGGCACAAGAATCTGTTGAACCTGGGAGGTGGGGATTGCAGTGAGCCAAGATCACGCCACTGTGCTCCAGCCTGGGTGACAGAGTGAGACTGCATCTCAAAAAAAATAAATAGATGTGTTTCTGTTCAGCACCGCTGGTTTTGCCTGTATAAATGATCATCCCTTTTCCCCATCCTAGGAGCAGCGATCACCATCCTTTGCTGTCATCCTGCTGTCTGGACAGCTGCCCTCATCTTTGCAGTTGAATATGCTCTTTCAATTGAGTCCTGAGAATTTTGATTATTTTAGGTTGACAGAATGAACATAGTCAGCTACAAGCTTCACAGCATTCATAAAGTAACTTCAAAACACATTCTCTGATACAGAGGCCAGGGTGAAAAGACTCCTGCATTTGAGGACAGGTAGAATGGGGAGGATGGGGTGATTGTAAAGGGGCAGAGTGAAGGGGTTTTTCTAGTGATGTAACAGTTGCAAAATTTGGTTTTGGTGATAGTTATACAAATCTACTCATGTGATAAAATTGCATTAAACTACACACATATGAATGAATGCATGTCAACATGGTGAAATCTGGAACCAGGTGCCGTGGCTTATGCCTGTAATCTCAACACTTTGGGAGGCCAAGGCAGACAGATCACCTGAGGTCCGGAGTTCGAGACCAGCCTGGCCAACATGGTGAAACTCCTTCACTACTAAAAAAAATACCAAAAAAATTAGCCAGACATGATGGCAACAACCTGTAATCCAAGCTACTTGGGAGGCTGAGACAGGAGAATCGCTTGAGCACAGGAGGTGGAGGTTGCAGTGAGCCAAGATCGCCCCATTACACTCCAGACTGAGCAACAACAGCAAGACTCTATCTCAAAAGAAAAAAAAAGGTGAAATCTGAATAAAGCTTTTGCATCGTGCTGATGCCAATTCCCTGGTATTAATCTCGTATGATAGTTATGTGTGATGTCACCATTGAGGGGAACTGGGTGAAGAGTGCACAGACCCTCTCTACACTATTTTTTCCTCTCCCACTTCCTGTGAAGCTATAATTATCTAAAAATAATAAGTTTTTAAAAAACGCCTATACCAAAAGCACACTGGGCCACATAGTGGAAAACACCCCTGCACAGCCATGCAATACTTACAGCACTAAACTTCGTGTGGCTATTTCTTAAAATGTCCTGAATGCAAGTGGAAGCTATGCCATTAAAGTAAAATTCAGGCTGGGCATGGTGACTCACACCTGTAATCTCAGCACTTTGGGAAGCCGAAGTGGGCAGATCATGAGGTCAGAAGTTCAAAACCAGCCTGGCCTATATGATGAAACCCCATCTCTACTAAAAATACAAAAATAGCTAGGCATGGTGGTGTGTGCCTGTAATCCCAGCTACTCAAGAAGCTGAGGCAGGAGAATTGCTTGAACCAGGACCCGGGAGGTGGAGGTTGCAGTAAGCCGAGATCACACCAGCCTGGGCTACAAATCAAAACTCCATCTCAAAAAAAAAGTAAATTCCAATGGAATTACCTCCATGGCAGGCCCAAATGATGGAACCTCCATAGAGAGATATCCAAGGGTTTGTCCAGTTCTAGGATTTACTTTTTTAACTACGTAAAACTTTGCCTTCATGTTTTTAATCAATAATCTCAATTATTCCATGTATGGTCTTTACTCTCAAAAATTTCAAATGGGCATGATGAACTTAATGGAATCTTAATGACCACCTTAGAGATAACCTCAGTAAAAATTAAAATCAAAGTGGATTCTTGAAACACCGTTCACATTTTTCAAAACTTCACAATAGACCTACGTACCTATCAGGAGAGACAGCAGTTCCAAACTAAGGACCAACAGTTTCTACAGCTTCCCACACAGGAAACTATCAGTCCCCCTGCAAGCTGACTCACTGGACTCATTAAAACCCAGAGTGCTGGGCCCCACCTCAAGAGCATGATACGTCTGGGGTGAGCCCCAGATTCTGCAACTCTAGCAGTTCCGCATGCTGATGAGGTGGCCTCAGGACCACGTTTAGAGGACCAGTGGGCCACACATCACACCAAGGATCCTCTCATTCTTAGACTGCAATAAAATGTTTCCGGAGCATGTAATCAAATCTTTTCAAAACACATGCATGTAATTGATGGGATCTTCAAGAGGTAGTATCATGTCAATTTCGGCTTTGTGTTCTTCTATAGTCACAACCTGAATGTATGAACATTACAATTTGTCCTGCTTGTACATGAAACATATACCTCCATCAGACCAGGAACACCATCCAAATGTCAGTAATAAATAACTGCTATGTTTGTGTCATGTCTATTATGCGCCAGGCACTGTAGTTATAATAAAACAACAATCCCCATAATTCATGGGAAGATGGATCCATGTAAAGAGTATTCATGTAAAGAGTACTCACATGGATCCATCTTCCCATGAGTTATATGGATTATTATTTTCTTCTTTAGATAAATGAGGAAACCAAGACACAGAGAAGTTAGGTAACTTTCCCAAAGTCACACAGTTGGTAAGTAGAGGATGCAGAATTCAAAATCAAGCAGACTTGCCTGAGAGCCCAATCTTAAACATTAAGCTAATTTGTGTCACTTTAATTCAGCTTTGGGAAGAAATAGATTGTCATTTTAACAACATTAGTAAGCTGCCAAAATTTAAACAAAGGATTACAAACCTCATTTTGTTTGTTGAGGGGAGAGGTTGGCCATAGTACTATTTTTGTTATCAGTGGTCATGAATAATTTTACATAGTCTAGAAGCCACCCATGAACAACAGAATATTCATGCATTTTTTGAATCCAATGCAAAAAAAAAATTAGTCTGCTATGTTATTATCCTAATATTAAAAAAGGTGTCTGGTATGTTTTATAAGTTACTGTTCAGCCCACCTATCACCACGGTCAAGTCAGTCCTGAAATGGCATTTTCAAGCAGGATTGCCTTGTTCTCAGTCTCTTTATGGTAAAAACAAAACGGGGGGGGGGGGCACAAGACGTTCTCCTTTGCACACTGAATTAGAGAGGAAAAACTTGTTCATGCTCTGAAGAAAAACGCTCCAAAGGACCCCACACCAAACCCCAGCCATCTCCACTCTTTGAGCCATCAATTATTCATGGAAATAATGAGTATGACACTTGCAGAGGCTTCAGATGTAAATGGCACAATCCAGAGAGATCTCCTCCACTCTCATTTTGGCAGGGGCATGGCAATGATGCAGGCAAGGGTTATGATAACCTGCAAGGGTCTTAGGCACCTGTGCCTCCATGTCTCAATCACCACCAGGAGAGAGCTGAGATTTGTTTTGTTATAAGCTTTATCCCGTTTTTCTAATTGCCTCTATCAGCCAATTTTTTTTAAGTTTGAATAAATGGATGAAAGCTAGGAAAATGGCAAAAGCCAGCAGAGGCTCCCAAAGTCATTGACCCCAAGTCATCCTGCTCCAAAAGGTAGAAGTAAGAAACAGGAGGTAGACACAGGTAGCAGGTGATGCTCCAAGATGCTATTTGCTGAGAACCTCTTAGAATAAGAGGAAAGGCTGGGGTCCCCATGGAGCCTGGACCCCTACTGTCTTCACAGGTGCCAAGAATGGCATCAGTTCTTAGGCAAGACAAAGATAATAATAATAGTTACTATTATTATAAATTATAATATTTATAATATAATTATATTAATGTATATAATAATTATATTATTTGTAATATAATTATAGCTACATTAATAATAATAATCATAAACAACTTTGTTCAAAATTATAAAGAAATATACATCCAAAGTCACAATCTTGGAAGTAAATCCTTTGCACTATCAAGATTTTGAGAAGCTAAAGCTTCTATCATGATAATTATCTTTGTATTAGCACATATAGAATAAATTTAAGAATCATTTCCTTACTTTCAACTCAAGAATCCTAACACTGAAAAAGTCAGCATTGGCAATAATGGATTCAAAATTAAATGGAAATAAAACCTTTAATTATTCATCCACCCCTTCAGTGTTTCTCTCCTGCTTCTAAATAATACAAATTGTGAGCATGTTTCAACAGGCTGGAAGAACAGAAGGAAACACAGTATGTAAAAACAAGCCAAATATACCCTCTCCTTTCACTATCAAAGAATATTTACTATTTGAATGCATTCTTTCTTGATGTTAGTTTACATTTCACCATAGTCTTGATTCAAGAAAAACTTGTTTTATTATGTTCCCAATAGGATTGCTTCAGATTGTCGGTTGTAGAGGTCAGATGCCAGTGAATTTTTCACTAAAGCTCATTTAGGGAGTTTCTAACTCTATCAGAAAAAGAAAACTTTAATTATATTTAAAGTCACTCAAAAATCTAGCAAAGATTTCATTTCTAAATAAGAGTGAGGATTAGATATATCTGTGAAACAGCATTTTGCTTATGCCCACATCTCTTTGAGAAATTTAAATTTTTGTTTTCCTTTGGTTTCAAATCTTAGTAGAAAAACTAAATGTTGCCCCTCCCAGAGACACAAATGCATATTATTCTACAAGTTACAGCAATGGCAATGTTTAAGTAGAAGCAAAAAGCAAAAGTTGATGACATACCGTAAGTGATGGTTTTTATCTAGCAGGATTTTCTCTCACCCAAGGATTCTGCTGATCTCTTCGAACAGGAGGAGGAAAGCTTTTATAACTGGAATCTTCTTAGCCCCGCCTTCTTCTCTGAGGTTCTTTTAAGCAGAGGAACAAAAATCTTAAGCCACTGACTTTGCAAGAAGACTCCTAAAACCTCTGTGCACAGTGGCAATTTAGCAATGGAATACGAGTGGGAAATGGATAATTAGCCAACATGGTATTTTAAATGCTAATGAAGAAATGATAGCAAATTCCCACTCTTAGCTTGACAGTAATACCACAGTATGAAATCATACTGAGATTTAATTTCTGCAATTAATGGCATATTTTAAAAACCACAAATAAAATGGGAAATGCTTATAGAAAGTGATAACAAGATTAATTGATCAATTAAAAGCTCTTAATTAAGATTAGGAAAAAATTCTTAAATAGAGGAAATTTAACCAACATTGCTTTTTCTCAGATTTTGTGAACTTTCCTCACAGCAACTTAAATGCAGCATTGGGACAGGCAAGAGGGCATCACGGAAGTGAGCAAATCTAGCTTTATTAATTTACAGCTACTTCCTGTCCCCTTTCAACTATACTTTGTAAGAACTCTCCTAGAAGAAATAAGTAATAATTGCCAGTGCGCAATTTTCAGTCATTTTACTTAAATCATGTGCCACAAACATAATAGTTATATTATACTAATATTCCTTTGTATTGGCCACTATTTCTATTATATTATTTACATATGAAGCATATGTCATAGAGAAATAGAAATAGGATAGTGTATTTTAGAAACTGATTACACAAGATGTATAAATGCAAAACAGAGATGAAAGAGAAGGAGTGTGAAGGGGTTTTCTTGTAAAGGCAGAGAAAGCTGAACAAGGTCTGAAAGAAAGGATAGGACTGTAGTGATAACTCCGGCACAAAGCATGTTCAATTCAGGAAGAAAACCCCTCGACAAAGAGAGACAAAGGATTTCAGACAGAGGTCTCAAACTCAAATATTCCAAGGTTCGGATGAAGGGAGTGGCTAAGTGTAAGGCAGTAGGGAAGGGTGGGGGCTGTGGAAAACTGGAAATGATAGATTCCACTTTTGAATGAGGACCCGTGTGAGAAGAGATTCAGCCAGAAATGGAGAGAGAGAATCAAAGAAATCCCGGAATTACTCTAAATATGGGTCCTAGGACAAAACACTCCCATACCCAGCATGGTCCCCAAGCACATCTATAGCACTGCACAGGGGAGCAGGTTCATCTGAGGAGCAGAGCAGCAAAATTAGCTTTTTAGCTGTTAGAAATACTGAGCCTGCCGGGCTCAGTGGCTCATGCCTGTAATCCCAGCACCTTGGGAAGCTTGAGGTCAGGGGTTCAAGACCCCTTGCAACATGGCAAAACCCCATCGCTACTAAAAATACAAAAATTAGCCAGGCATGGTGGCACATACCTGTAATCCAGCTACTTGGGAGGCTTAGACATGAGAACTGCTTGAACCTTGGAGGTAGAGGTTGCAGTGAGCTAAGATCATGCCACTGCACTCCAACCTGAGTGACAGAGTAAAATTCTGTCTTAAGAAAAAGAGAGAGAGAGAGAGAGAGAGAGAGAGAGAGAGAAATATTGAGCCAATTAATTAAACTCATGTGGACTTCTCTCATTCATTGTCTGGTTATTAAACAAGTTTTTTTGTTCTATCTCAATTTAATTGCAAATTTGTTTTATCCACAACAGATAATGTATAATCTGGCCTGAACAAGTTGTATTCAAATATCTTTAGCAAGTCCTTAAAATCATATATGAATAGATCCTTGCTGTAACAAGTAAATATCTTCCTGAAACGGGAGCAAGGGAGATGGAGATAGAGAAGTATAAAGTAAAGGTGTAGGTATATAATCTACAGATTTATAGATGCAACAAAATGTCCAATTTATCTAGCAAGGTAGATATAAATGGTTTTGGTTTTTTCTTAAAAAGTTTTTTTTTTTGTTTTATATGCTAGATTGTTGCACTATCTTTCAATGCCAGAAGGTGGCTTCCCTGAGCAACCTCCGTCACACAGAGACGTTTTCAGCCACCTACCTCCTCCAAGGAGGCTTCAAAGATTAATTAATGGCACTATCCTTGCTTGTCCCTGCAGACCTTTCTCCCCAACTAAGATGAGAAGAGCCTTTATGCATGCTTCCAACTAAATGGGTAGACTCAGATTCTCAGCTTGGCTTCCCTATTTTTTGTGTCGTGAGAAAACATCAAAACTGAACAAACTAGATGGACGACGATGATGGTTACAGAGCAATGCAAATGCATTGATGCCACTGACCCTGGACTTATAAATGGTTAAGACAGCAAATTTTATGTTATGTGTACTTTATCACAATTAAAAGTAATTTTAAAAAATATTCAGTGAAACCAGCTCTGAATTTGAACATGGGCTCTGACACTTGGCTACCTGTGGGATCTCTAGCAAACTCCTCACCCCAGAGCCCAGCTCAGTAAAACAGGACCCTATCACCTGTTAGGATTTTATGGGGGGAAATCCTGAAAGGACCAGCCACGGTGGATGTACCAACCCAATTAGAATCCTTCCTCCCTCCAATACCTTTAGTCCCTTCCAGTTCAGCATTCACGGGTTTGGGGTTTCGCTTTGCAGAGGATGGCAGTGGGAAGGGGCTTTTCCTGCTGCTGCCAGGCCTGCAATGAGAGAAAACTGCATGCCTCCCCTGCCATGGTGAGCTTCCACCACATGTTCCCAAGACTGTTTTCCAGTGTGTGGCCTGTGCCCACCTGCACCAGCATATCTGGGAGCAGAGGCTGGAGATCTAGCTCCAGGGCCCACCCTAGACCTGTTGAACCAGGATCTCTTCGTGGGGCTGAGGAACATGGCAATCCTCCAGTTCAGCAGAGTTTGAGAACCACACAGGTCTGAAGAAACAAGTGACGTTAGAAGACATGCTGTCACCCAGCAGGAGCAGGGTAAAAACACAGACTGCTGGGTGGCAGCGAATGTGCTGTCCTGGGATCAAAGGAGAGCAGGCAGGAACTAGGCAAAGACACAGAGAAGTGGTCACACCCCCGGGGGGGCCTCTTGGATTTCACTTCCAAGGCTCGTTGCCTGGTGCTATCAAGACAAAGAGGTCAAGAAGGAAAAAAAAATTGTAGCACAAGCAATTTTGCCCAAAGCTTGGGCTCCTTCCTGCACCATACTGGCTCTGAACTACTGAGACCCCTTGGGTTACAGGAGAGATTTCCTAGCCACTTGTGCTCAAACAATCCCTCTAGGAAGAGTGAATTGCCTGTCCACTTCCGGCAAATGGGCAACCCCAGAGCTCAGTGGCCCCCATGCCTCCAGCCCACTGGGAGATACACTTAAGCCATAGAAGGACCCCAGACACCAGCAGGAGAGCAAGACACTCACTGGGCTCCATTCCATCTCCCCAAGATGCTCACTTGGATTTCAAATTTCATCCTTCCACTCTAAACCCCTGGCTTTGTGCCTGCTAGAGTTCGCCTCCTCTCCCAGGCACTTGGACCGGGCCTTCCCCTCCCCTGGAGATGGTGCACAGTGGTGTACAGCAGTGTACAGCAGTGCACAGCAGTTCTGCCCTCTCTGGCTGAGTTTGCTTCACTGGAGCTGGTGGAAGGGACATGGCTCTCTGGTCAGTATGGAAGGCCTCCCACCCTGGGCATTCCATGAAGAGTCTGCCCCTCCTGTGGAGGCTGCACTGCAACTGCCCATCTCTTGACCATATGCAGAGAGCTGGAGTTCCACGTATGTCCTGGCCTTACCTTCTTGGCAAGAGCCCAGGCCTCCCTCTGAGGCTTTGGTGAGAAGAGAAGCCTCAAGTACTAACTGAGGATCCAGGGGCCACTGGCCCACCCTGCAAAGAGGCTACTTCCCACTGCTAGAAAACAAAGAACCCGCAGGGCTCATTCTGCTCTTCTCACTAAATCTTAGTCCTAGCCAAGTGTAGAAGAGAATTTGACACACTGGTAGCAACTGATGGAAATGAGCACATACTCCCAAGTTAGAACTCTGGTCACTCAAGGACATCAGGTATCTCTTATAATAAGCCTTGTACAGGAGACACAGACACTCCCTGACACAAACTAACTCCTGAGAAGAACATATTGCAGCTGATGAACACACAACTGGGAGGCCCATCAGGTCATACATCCTTCCTCCCATTGTGCAAAGGGTGGAATGGATGCTACCCATAACCCCAACTCTTGGCCACTCCTGGTAGGAGACCCAAGATCTCACCTTTTCCAGGAGATTTAACAGCTTACCCTTCACTTCTGCAGGCTTCATGGCTTCTGTCCTGCATCCTCCAATCATCCCAGCCACTGTTTTATAAACTTTGAAATAGGTGTGGGTCATCAGGAAGAAGAAAGTTCACCATGGCACCAGAGGTGCAAACATGCAATGAAGCTGTTGCTGAGATCCTGGTCCTTCCCAGCAAGTATATTCACTCTAACCCCATGGGCAGACCATGCCAGCTCCTGGCATTTCAAACCCTAAGAAAGTTCTGAGGGAAGTAAGCATAGAATGTCTGCTCTACCACAGACAGCTGGCTGAGGAAGCCAACACAAGTGCTAGACCATTGCTTTCATGGGCAACTCAGATGGGTCCCAAAGCATAGCCATGTCCCAGAAGGAGGCTGGTGGCACCTCATCCAGCCCAACACCCTTGAGTTCTCCAGTACCTGTGCACAGCCCTTGTATCCAGTCTCTGAGCTACTGTCTCCCAAGACCCTCTAGGCCTCCCTTAATCCTTGTTTGTTTTAGTCCCTAAACTGCAGCTCCAACCCTTTTCCTGGCTGTCTTCAGAAATGATTTAGCTCTCTAACTACAGCCCTGAGTTCACCATCTGTGTTCTGGAAAGTGCTCCACTCTTTTATATACACTGACAGTCAAAAAAGAGCCAGATCCTTGGCTACACTTCTTATGTCAATCAGTACGGCTGCTTCACTACCTCACCAACTCAACATTGCTTATGACTTAGGCAACTCATCTGTCAAGGACATACCATTCCATAGAAGCTGTGGCTTCCACCTCAACTTCTCTGAAATATGGTAAGTTCAAGCCTGGACAAATTTCTAAGCAATATAGGTATAAGCTAACACAGAGATCCATAGGACCCTCTAGCATACAAATGAACAGTGCAAATAATGCATTTATAGGTCCCAGAAACAACAACCTGATGGGAAGTTCCTAGAATAAGTGTGCTTCCAACATGTACAACCCACACGTGCAAAAAAACCATGGAACCCTTCTCAGCCAATCAAGTGATCAATCCTAATATAAACCAAATCTATGCATCTTTACCCACCTTCCACCATCCCCTTCTGCCTTCAGCCCTCCATTTCACATCCCCAGTGGTTCTGCAGTAGAGTAATAAAAAGCAATAAGTAATGCTCCTCAAACTTTCATGTACATGTGAATCATCTAGGAATCTGTTTGAATGCAGATTCTGGTTCAGCAGATACAAGGTGAGACCTACGAAGCTCCATATCTAACAAGTTCTTCCCAGGTGAGCCAATGCTGCTGGTCCACAGTTCACATTTTGATAGCATGTGCACAAGAAGCACCAGAATCCTGTCAGCACCATGGTCAGCTCCAAGGCCAGCGACAGGGAGAAAGGCAGGAACCAGAAGTGTAGTCCAGAGAAAGTGCCACCCACCTGAAGATGTTCACCAGGCAAATCCAAGGCTATTTGTGTCTAGGGGATAAGAGGTCCCTGTAGAGTTGGTGCTCTTCAGAAGTCTCCCCAGTCCCTGGAACTCTCCCCTCCCTGATGGAATCAGGTCTAGCCAGCTCCTTCAGACTCTGGTCTTTCTGTGTCTCTTCTGGCCTCAAACAAGAAGTTCTTTCTGCAGTCCTGAGTTCAAGGTTCAGTAGCCAGATAACCATTGGCCTCAGGCTGGATTGCCCTGGGCCCTTTATTTAAGCTTCACATCTTCCCAGAGCCATTGTGGGTGACCTCACCAGGCATCTATGGAGCTCCACGCCTCTTTAGAGATTAAGCTTGCACTGAACAATTCAGGAATGTCAAAATATCAGCACCTCCCAGAGGGAACTATTCTTTTACCTGATGCTATAAAATCAAAGAACTCTCCATGAGCCTGAATAATATAACATGACATTTGTATGGGTATATGAAGGGGACAGATGCTTGTATTCTATCACAATAGCTGTAATTTTAATGAGTCTTTCACAATTCACCTTATTCAAGTGAGGGTTTTTATAACATCCTCCCAATTTCAATTCTGTTGTTCAATCTCAACCAATGTGATTTACTCTTTTCTAAATATATATGAATCCTACTCTTGTATTTACATAAATGTCTTTATCATTACTGTTCTTTCATTTTAACCTGATATGGTTCCCATTCTGAACTCTATCTTAAGGAAATGATGAGTTCTTTTCATCTCTTCATGAAATGTGAGAGAAAGCTGACCTTCTCTTGCCCACTGACTTCTTTCTCCAAGAAAGAAGAATGAAACATGAGAGAACAAATGGGGCCGTGAGGTGATAACCACAGATCTCAGTTTCTATTCCAATATGATTATTTACTGTAGGAAAAACACTTCTCTTTTCTCAGTTATCCAGAAGATGTGTGGGGATCGCTCCCGTCACGGTGCTTAACTGTACCATGGCCATTTTGAGCTTGAGCCCATACACGTTTCACCTCTCACCTGGAGGCTGTTGAGCTGAGGGAAGGGATGAAGTGTTGATGCATAACTTCTGCAAAGTATT
>CAUYLG010075162.1:0-44432 GCA_963573385.1 Cacajao melanocephalus | reverse complement strand
CATCACACAAAGGGCTAATATCTAGAATCTACAAAGATTTACAAGAAAAAAAATAAACAAACCCACCCAAAAGTGGGAGAAGTATATGAACAGACACTTTTCAAAAGAAGACATATATGTGGTCAACAAACATATGAAAAAATGCTCATCATCATTGGTCATTAGAGAAATGCAAATCAAATCCACATTGAGATATCATCTCACGCCAGTTAGAATGGCGATCAGTAAAAAAATCTGGACACAGCAGATGCTGGAGAGGATGTGGATAAATAGGAACACTTTTACATTGTTGGTGGGAGTGTAAATTAGTTCAACCATTGTGGAAGACAGTGTGGTGATTCCTCAAGGATCTAGAAATAGAAATTCCATTTGACCCAACAATCCCATTATTGGGAATATACCCAAAGGATTATAAAGTGTGCTATCATAAAGACACATGCACATGTGTGTTCACTGTGGCGGTGTTTACGATAGCAAAGACCCGGAACCAACCCAAACGCCCATCAATGATAGACTGGACAAAAAAATGTAGCACATATACACCATGGAATACTATGCATCCATAAAAAATGATGAGTTCGTGTCCTTTGTAGAGACATGGATAAACCTAGAAATCATCATTCTCAGCAAACTGACACAAGAACAGAAAACCAAACACCACATGTTTTCACTCACAGGCGGGTGATGAACAATGAGAACACTTGGGCACAGGGAAGGAAGCAACACTCACAGGGCTAGGTGGGGGGTGGGAGGGGAGAATGAGGGTGGCGGGGAGAAGGGGGAGGGATAACACCGGGAGAAATGCCTGGTGTAGGCAACGGGCATGTGGGGGTGGTGGAGACAGCAAACCACCATGGCATGTATGTACCTATGCAACAATCCTGCAGGATGCAGGATGTGCACATGTACCCCAGAGCCCAAATACAATTAAAAAAAAAATGAAAGGGGCTTCCTTAAGTTGAAAAAGGGTATCTTCCAAAATTAATAGATAACATAAACTTAATGACAAAAGGCTGGATACTTTTCCTTAAGATTCAGGTCAAGGTAAGGGTGCTGATTATAATCCTTGTTATTCAAAGTCCTATGAGAAGTCTCATCCAGTGCAATAAAACAAGGAAAAAAAAGGCAAAAGTCATACATATTGGAAAAATAAGACATAAATCTATTCTTCTTTACAGATGACATGATGTCTTTGTAGAAAAACTTAAAGAATTTACTCACATACATATATACACATATGTACACACAAGAATACCTAGATCTTGGAAGGCTATCAAAGCATTATGCCGAGTGAAATAAACTAAAGGAATGCAAACTGTGTGTTTCCACTGACATGACAGTATGGAAAAGAAAAAACAACATTGATAGAGAACAGATTGGTGTTTGCCAGGAATTAGGATTGGGAGAACTGTGTAGCTACAAAGAGGTAACACAAAGGAATTTTGAGGTATCATGGCACCCAGTGTCTAAATTTTGATAATGGTATTCATTACATGACTGTATACATGTACCACAACTCATAATACTGTGCACTAAAATTTTACTGTATTCAGTGAATAATAATTTTTAAGTCAAGAGGTGATGAATGAAAAGAGTTGATGTGAGAGTCATTAATACTAGGCAGAGACAAAGAATATTGAATATACACATAATATAAATCACTGATTTAAAAACAAGGGAACAAAATAAATACTAAAAGCAGTAATTTAAGAAAAGTTTGCACAAACATATGTGTATATATTCATATAATATATATATATATGTTGGAAATTATATATTGAGAAAGCAACATGGTTTAATAGAGTCTCTGGGAAAATAAACCTCAACTTAGTACAAAAAACACAAAAACATGTTCTAGTAAAATGACTAAATTTTAAGTAAAAATAAGAACAAAAAACCCTTTGGGTACCTAGAAAATAAAAGCATGTAATTTAGAAGGAAATTAAAATTAGAATACTATTAGCATTTTTTACAATTTTTTATGTAATTAAAAAATAAATGGCATATTAACACAAGATAAAAGAAAATGTGAGTCAAGGATACTGTATCTAATAAAACTCTCAAGTATAAAAGGTACTAAATGTTATCAACATTAAGAAACAAAAAGAATATTGTTCCAGTGGGCATATTTTAAGGAAACCTCCAGAAGAATGAGCTTTAGACAACAAAAATTGACATAAGATTTGGCTGTGAACTATATATATGGTTATCTGTAGAACTAAATGTAATTATGGGCTAAAGGGGAGACAGTATAATTCTAATGACCAAATGTTCTGACAATACAGAAAAAGTGCAAACATTAGAAAAAAATGCAGAGAGAATTAAAAGTGCATACACAAAACTAGTTTTAATGGATTTTGTAATAATATTGGTGGTAGTATTCATATTATTATTTTTGAGTCTGTGTGTTCAGAATATGTCACAAATCAAATGAATAATTCCAGTATTGTTTAATTCTATCATCTCTCTATTTTTGAGAAGCAGGATGTTGTTCAAGGGAGAATTCTTTCTTCCTTGTGTAGAATAATAGAGACATGAATATAATTCAAACTTTTAAAATAAAAGTTCTGTCATCCGACATGTAAACACATGAGGTAGTTTATTTCATACTTCGTATATATACTATATATATATGTATATCATATATGTATATGATGACATATTTATATCAATCCATTAGTAATGAGCATCCTTAGTGTCCAGATTATGGCACTTACATACCATTTCTTACTATAAGAAATAAGCAGGGATCATTGGAGAAATAGCTAATTCCCAGTCTGGAGTTGCAAATGTACAAGATAAGCCTTTTACACTTTGTAATATTCAACAGTAAGGATGCTATCAAAAACTATTGGGATCATGTCAAATGGACCCAGGTACCACCTTAAAAAGCTCTCATCAGCAAAACATGGGAATATGCATACTTCGGTAATTACAATACACTGGAATGAAACCCATCAAATATGTTTAAATTTATGATTTTGTAATGAAATTTTTGTAAATTGATCACCTTCAAAGGATGATAGGGAAGTAATTCATTATCTTAGAAATTGGTAAGAAAAGGAAAATAAGCATTGGTCCCCTCTTTTCTATAAGAGTGTGTAGCATTGAATAACCAATTAACAGATGAGGGAACTTGTCTCCTGATAAAAGTACCACAGATTAAACATAGAAAGAGAAATAATAAAATTAACATATGCCCATTTTGCAACTTCTATTTAATAAACAGATACAGGCTTAATGGTTGCTAAGTTCATAAAAAGAGAAACAATCATGTCATGTATCTCACACCAGCTTGCCAAGTACTACCTATAGTTTTGCCAACAAAATCTAACCTTAATCTGATCCTATATCTGAACCCAGCTGCCACTTTGAAGGAACTATAAAGGACTTGTTGAAAAGAATAAAAGGGAAATTCATAGAATACAGAAAAATTTTAAAACTATTAAGATAATATGGGCAAGATAAATTATAGCTTTGCCAAAGCACAATTCAGTAAATCTGTAAAAATGAAAGGAAAATACATACCACAAATGTCAGAATAATAGTTACTCTTGAAGGAGAGAGACCATTGTAACTGGGACCAGACACATGACAGGTATTTCATAGGTGGCTGGAAAGGTTATAATTCTTGACCAGAGTGATTTGCTTTATAATTTACTAAGCTATGTTTTGAGTGTTTTTAAAATATTTTATTTTACTTTAAAATAAAAACGTTTTAAACATGATTCTAAAGTATTTACCCTCAAAACGCAAAGTAATATTCTGCTAATACGCATTTAAAAAGTTAGTAATCATTTTAAACTGAATATCTTGAATGTAGACACAAAGGACGTTTTATTAACAAGTAAATTTCTGAGGACTTTTTTTTTGGGCCAGGCATTGTGCTATAAATTCTTTTTGTGCATCATGTTCATTTCTTATTCTCTGCATTACTACACTGCATTTCACACATGCTGACGCAAAAACTGGATGCAGGCAGACAGGATGACCTACCCCTAATTATACAATGATATAATTGACAGATTCAAGTCCCAGGTTGTTGGATTCCAAACCCTATGCTATAATTCATTTCACTATACAAACTCCTTTTCTGGGTCTGAGAAGGCCTTAACTTACAGAGGATACAGATTAATTTATGAATACCAGAATACTCCTTCAACACATTTGAATAGAAAAAGTTTTTGGTTCTATGCCAAAACATAATACCAAAATGTTGCCTCTTGTTTTTATTTATTGAAACTATCACTGTAGTTTCAATTTTTGCTTAAACCCTGAAACCTTTAGCACACAGAAATACAACAAATGTTGAATTGTGGAGCACAGTCAATATTCCTGATTATTTTATTCATAAAATTAATTATTTTCAAGTTGATGTTTCAGGAAATCATTATATTTGTGTTTGGTTTGACATAACTGTAGATTTTTCACCTGCTCTATCATGAAGTCTGGACGAGAGGAAAAAAGCCCAAACATTTTATCAAAGTGACAAGACAATGATCCACCGTGTATCTTGGCTGCAAAAATATGTTATTAGATTCAATTTATCATGAAAAATTGCTAGATTGTGAGAAGGCTGAAATGGCAGCATGGCGAGAGTGCAGCTCCTCGGTACTAATTATCTTAAGAGTTGACCTTCCAGGTCACCCCAAACCCTGTATTAATTCAGGAGGAGAGTGTAGATGGCCAGCTCAGAGACATCAGAAAATTCAGACATCAAAATAGAAAAGGGTTCTGCTTAACTCTTGCAAGACCGCATGAGCAGACACACATTACAAAGATATTTAAAGCCTCAACAATTTTATACCAAGCTGTCTTTGCAAGCTTGCACATCATCTCTCTCTGTACCAGTTTCCTTGCATTAAAATGATACTACTATTCCTAGAACAAGTTTTCCTTTTTTCTATCTCTTTTTGCTATTTCAGATCTTAATAAAGTCCTCTTTTTCCCAGCCACTTGCTGGGTTAACACTCATTCCTCCTGGTCAGCCTCATCTTGTGGTCTTTCTCCTTAATGTATCCCAAGGTCTTTCTCTATATATTCAACTGAACAAGATTGCTTCCTCTCCTAAAATGCTATAGCACTTACAGCCCAGGTCACATTTTTCACACTTAATATACACATGTTGAATGTGGCAGCTGAATTGATCCCTCTTATCTTTCCAATTTACTAATTAACAGTTGAATTTATCTCTCTGCCTAGGGTAGCAATTTTTATGTAGAAGCAAGCATGAGTGAAATAGTTCCTGATTCTCTCATTGGTTATATCCCAAAAGCCATTTGCCTTCCTTTCTTTTCCATCTACAGGCCACTTTTCTTCCAACTTCAATCACAGGATGTGCCTTACAGCCAGAAGGTGGCACAGGTGGGTTTATGGGTTGAATTGTATTCCCTCACAATTCAAAGTTGAAGCCCTTACACCCAGTACTCCAGAATGTGACTGTATTTGGACATAAGGCCTTTAAAGAGATTGGTAACTTAACCACGATAGTAGGCCTAATCCAATCTGACAAGTGTCCTTATAAAAAGAGGAAATTTGGCACAAAAGGATACCAGTGATGGGTACACCATGTGAGGACACAAGGAGAAGGCAGCCAATTCTTGCCAAGAAAAGAAACCTCAGATCAAACAAGTGCTGCTGACACCTTGATGTTGGACTTCCAGTCTCTAGAACTGTGAGGAAATAAATTTCTGTTGTTTAAGCTACTCAGTCTACAGTATTTAAGCTACCACTTTCATCTCTTTGTCTTGTTTTAAACCACATAAACCAAGGGGTACATGAAAATAAAATTTGCAAAGAGACAGAGAGAGCAAAGAATGAAGCAGGTGTTAAGAGAAGCAGAAATGAGGTACCATAGAGCAGGAAGAAAGAAGCTCCTTGGTTCCAAACCTTACTGAAGTCTGACAAACTTCCTTACCCTGTATTCAATGAAAGAGTGGTTGACTTAGGAACTCTCTTTTCTATGGGAACTAATTTGAATATTTTCTTTGTACTTAAAATGAATAGCCTGGGCTAAGACATCCATTGAGACAGAGGTGGCAAAGAAGTTAACACTGATGTATGTATGAACCTTCAGTACTTGTTTAAATTGCAATCTAGTATACGTTTTAACACTAAATTCTAATTTTCAGTTGAAGGTATATTGCTTTATTGATCCCTGGATTATCTACAAGGAGCAGAAATCCCTATTTACAGTGGCTAAATTATGAAGATTTGTTTATCTCACATTGTAGAAAGTCAAGAGGGAGATGGCTGCTGGAATGGCTTGGCAGCTCATTGTCAGGGTGGATTTGCCTGGGCATTTCTCTTATATTCACTACCTCTGGTTGCAACATGACTGCCCTCAGTGTCCAACATTGTGTTTGTATTCAAGGGAAAAAGAGGGTCGAGTGAAAGAAGAAAGGCCATGGCAGCCCCATCTGGCCCTTTTTATGCCTTATGGGCCAGACGTCGCTCACAAATACATTGCTTTCTTCAAGAGGGGATAAGAGAACCATCTAGCATCTATGGTTGGAGGGACAAAGAGAGATAGGTATAGAATAGACTTTAGGTAGACAATCAATAGAATGTTATTAATATAAATTTTAGTACACTGTGAACTTCTAAGCAATCTGTAAATATTTAAGTGTGTTTTTGTATTTACAGCTTTTGGAAATATTAATTACCAAATTTGGTATTTGCAAAAACTGGAACACACTTTTAAATTTGGGAAATTTCGATTACCAAAAGTTTCTAATAATTAATGAGAGATGATAAGGGACTGAAGAGCTGGCATGAATCATTATTTCTTCCCTCTCTTTTCCCACCCTATGGTCACTCCTGCTCTAAGAATCAACATTTATCTCCACAAGATTTTTTTTTTCTGGAATTCCAGTTTGAGTTCTTCTCTTAGGATCACTATTAACCCTCATTGTCAGATTTAGGTACCAGTTAGTGTATTGTAATGTGTACCTTACAATGTGTGATTCATTCTCTCTCTTTCTCTCTCTGAAAAGCAGGAAAATCAGCAAACCTTAAATCAGTGCTCCCCCACCCCTGCCAGCCATATAAAGAAAATCCCTATTTCAAATTATGTTACCATGAGTCCTATAGTTGATGTTGTTTTGTTCTTTTCTTTTTTTTTTTTTTGGCTGAAAAATCAATATAAGGTTAAATCCTATATTATGGTATTATTTGTGATAAAGTCCTTTGTATATTACAGGTATAGCTTTTTATTATTATCCTTCAAATCCAAGTGCTTGTGTGGGAGAGTAGCTTTCCTTTATCTGATAGCACTGAAGCTTCTTGGTGCTGGGAGTTACCACGGCAAGCCCTACCTTGTTTATAGCTTCCTGTAGTTTCCATATTCTCTTTCAGCTCTTATTCTTTGCATATTCTCTCTTTTATTGGAGGGACAATCTTCCCCTTTAGCTCTATATGGGCTGCTCAGTATTTACCTCCATAATCCTTGAAGGCCTTCCTCATTCCTAGTGGTATGATAAAGTCAATACATACTGACTCATGAGAACCCGTGAAAAATTTTTAGAGATTTTGTGACCCTATTGTTATTATTAAGCACAGTCACAATTAAATTAAAATTAAGTAAACTCTATTGTAAACCATGATCAAAATACTAAAAACTCAGAACTTCCTATTTTAATACATTTACTATTGTCTGTGCTCTTGAGATTGACATCTACTGTGTGTCCATGTTGTAAATACTTTACCTGTGTGTGGGCCAATGTGCATTTCTCCCCAGCTCGGTATTCAGTGATGTCATGGTGAAAGATTGAAACTAGCCCAGGTGAAGGATATTGGCAAATCCTAAATGTCAGAGTTTGATTGTTTTATTTTGTTGATAGCATAGAGTGAGAAATTGATGAAAAAAATATTAATAATGCAGAATAAACTTAAAAGTGTGTCATGTCTCTGAGTAGCACACAAAACCAAAAAACATATTATTCTAGTATTATTCTATTATTCAATTTTCTCACATCACTGATGAATGGGTAAAGTTCAGATGTATATCTTTCTTGTTCCACTTTCATTCTACTCATTATCATAAATGAATACACCAAACAACATTTATATCCTAACTACACTAGTTTATCAGTTGCAGTGATAGGTTTGATAAGGATCCAAGAATCAGCAATAATCAACAGCAGGAGTCTGAGTGTCAATGAGCTGTAAGAAATTTATGTTAAAGAATGTTGTATATTTTATTATTTTGTTAAATCTTTGTTATATATCTTTTATATTACTAAGATTTATAGTAAATGTATGCTTGTATATAAACACATACCTTCTTTTACTCAGATAGCTGCTTGGTAAACATTTACCAGCATATCACTGATCATTTCCCACCATTTCAGCTCAAGGGTTTCTTTTCTGGGCTTTTCTTGTACCCAATACCAGGTTACCATACCCTATTTTGATGAGTAATTAATTATTTGTGACTTTTGCCAGGTTATGAGCCCCTAGAAGGGAGAAATTGTACCTCCTCTCTTTATAGGCTTACACCTAATGTAAGGATTTAAGTAAATACCATGACTAAATGGATCCCTGTTTCCAGTGTATAGGTGCAGAAATTAAAGATCTGGAAATTACGTCATTTGCCTGCTATTACACAGTGAGCCAACTGCAGAGCTAGCATTTGAATGAGGGTGTGAGGCAAAGTTGTTCATTTTTGAGTAGAAAAGCAAAGTTCTCCAGGATCAAAATTCCTATTTTCTGTAACAGTTCGACATGGAGGCAAGGGCACATGCCAATAGCTAGCAAATTGAGAGACCAGAAAAGAGGAATTTGATTGCATTGGGAATTGGAAAATGATACCCAAAATACAGCACTTTGATATACTGAACTAAAGGGGCAGCCCCAAGGTCTGTCTGATTTTCCATCACTCGTGCCTCTCAAAACTTTTTCTCCCCCAACACACAGAATGAAGCTGTCCACCAAAGTGCCTTTATCTACTTAGAAACTGGACCACCCAAAAGAAACACAATTGCCTTTCATCTCTTCACTGAAATTTCATTAAGCAGAGAAGATTAAAACCCATATCACAGAGGAACAGACTAAAAATTAAATATCACATCTAGAACCCAGATGGACTTTGTCTCAAACTATTATTTTTTCTCATGTCCCATGATGATTATTCAATTCCCTAAGAGAATCATTTGCTAATCACTGTCTAAATATTGGGACTATTCATTCCCCCTACAATTTTTTTTTACTTCTATGTTCACCCTCATCTAACCATCCCCAGATTATATACTCATCTGTGCCCCATGAGGTTACTGAGTAATTATTCTGCGATTCCCCCATGCTATGCATGTCATAATAAATTTCTATGTTTTTTTCTTCTATTAGTCTACTTTTTGTCAGTTTCTTTTCAGCAAATCTTCAAAGGATAAAGTGGGTAGCTTTCCCTCTGCCCCTACAATTATGCTTGAATACCTTTCTAAAGCCTCTGTAATCACAGGAGACTAACACATAAGATCAGAGTCAAGCAGCTGAGAGGAGAAAAAGGCATAGTTGCTTAAAAATGCCAAACAGCAGGAGACAGAGCAGAGCATGCTGGGAAATGAGTATCACCCAATGATCCTGAAGACACAGGGAGAGTAACTTGAATTTGTGGCTGTTTCTTGGAACAGAGTCTGAATCAGAGGGAAGGGTAGATCCTATGATATTGAGATTGCTATTTTTGTTTATGATTTCCCTCTCTTTATACCCCTTCCTCCATACCTCTTCTACCTAAGAAGAGAGTAATCAGTAACTCTAACCTGTCACCAGGACACATTTTGTTGAACAACAGATTCCAGGAAGAAATTCCAGTTAACAAAGGCAGATAAGCTGCACATTTTTCTTCTTTGATAATAAAATCATTAGTTTTGTTCCCTTAAGGACTATCTGCTTACAGTGGAATTTAACATATAGTTTAATTTTCTTATCTAAGCTTTCCCTTCACTTGATTAGCTTACATTATCTGCACCATTTAAAATTCTTTATAATTCAAATGGCAGCAGCCTGTTTGCAAAGGTTGATTGTATTGACAACTCTGAAGGAGGGAAAGTTTGGGTTTTTTAAAACATCCTCTCACCCTTTAGTACCCGCTACCTCCTGCCCCCATACACATTCATACACATTTCAGTTTGTATATCAAGTGGGCGCTGTCCTCCTGGATCTTAATTCCTAAGGAGTTGGTTTATTACATGTGCATCACCCTATCAGCTGAACTCTCCAATGCCCTCCTTTAATTAATTACTGTTTGTAAAGAGCTCAGAAGATGAATAGAGCTATAGAAGTGCTAAGCATCATGATTTCATTGCCCTATTTCAGTTCTTATTGGGATAAAGTATCATCATAATTACCAGCTGGTTGTATTTGTAACTCAGGAGGGGGAGATACATCGCAGTAATACCTTTACTAGTTCCATTTCTAAATTTCTGGAGAAGCCACTGAATCTTGTAGTGAATCCCTGAGATCATTCTCCAGCTTCATACAGTGACTAGCTATATGAAAACCAACTTCTTGAACATAAATTATATACAATAGGAGAGTATTCACTAATAGATTAAAATGTTTCTGGAATTTTTACTCAAGTGCCTTAGGTTTCTGGATTTACTTAAATGATTTTATGAGTTAGGATAATCATTTACTTACACTAAGTCACAGTATTTTCACCTATAAAATGGGCAAAACATTTTGTTCATTTAGTCCATAGGGTTATTACGCGAAGAATCAGGTTAGGTAATATACTCAAAAACACTTGGTAGCCTCAAAAAGACTGTTTTAATATTTTATTATCTTTTATAAAATACAGGAGTAGATGAAGTTCCTAGAATAAGAACATGTAGTGGAGACCTTAAGAAACATAAAATATGCTACTTAGAATTTATTTTTCTAGAGATGAAATGATAAAAGTCACTCTGGCCCATAATTATTGACTTGAAAAGCACAAGTCCCCTCTGGTTTACATTAGGTAGAAAGAATGTATCTTGGGCCATTGGGACAAATAAAGAAGATGGTAAAGAAAGGAAGAAATAAAACGTTACTCAGAGGCCAAAGTTAAGGGAAATGGGGAAGAAAAATGGCACAGACATTAATGAAGGTGGGAGAAGTGCCAAATTGTGAGGAAATAGGATAAATGCAGTGTTGACTTCTTAGAACCAGTAATGATTATGATCATTGTCCTTTCTCTCACCAGTAAGTCTTATATTTGGTTGGCTCTTGCTGAAAGAAAGGCAGAATTGCACCATACTTGAAAGTGTGGACTTTGAACTTAGACTTCCTCTGTTCAAATCCTGCTGCTTATCAGATATGAAAGAGTTATGAAGTCTCCGCACCCCATTCTCCTGTTTTCTGGATTCTGTTGGTGCTAATAAGAAGTCACCTGCTATTCTTTCTACTTTGAAGACTCATTCTCATCCTTCCCCCCCACCGCTAGATCTTCTGTTTGTCTTTGTGTTCTCTAGTTTTCTTAGACAATATGTAGGAGGGGGTGTCTTGGGATTTCTTATAATATATTATGCTTGAGGTTCTTTTGGATTCTTGAATTCAAGGTTTGTTATCATTAATAATTCCTAGGAATCCTTCATTTACTTTTCAGCTCATAAATGCATTAATGAAATAGATACATATATAAATAGACGGGTATATGGGTGAAAAGATAGGAGGAGGATAGATAGATGACAAATTTCAAGAGGTTTCAATAGTTACCCTATTACTATAAACTTGGAAACCATCTTGTTCTATATCCAAGCTAAATATCACCGCTACCTTTCCATATCACAACCAGTAATTTCTAATATACAGAGAACCCAGATGGCTGTGGTGATCATATCATTGTGACTTTGTTTATATTTTCACCTTTCCCCCAGTCTTCTGGCAAACAGTCATTCAGAAGACTTTGAATAAATCAAATGCAATTTCTCTTCAAGAAGAAAAAGATTAATTTATCCAACCACTTGAGAGATGAGGGTAAGTTTTACCTCCTGGGAACTGGAAAAGCTGGGGTTCAACTCTGTTGAGCAAACTTACCAACAATTAGTGTGACTTTTTATAAGAAATTTATCTTTCTTAAAATGTCCAATTTGCTATCTCTAAAATAGATGGATAGAACTAAAAATCTTAAGGCTTAATCATACTTTAAAAAATTTGTATAAATCTTGATTATTAAGATTAGCCTTTAGAAAAAAAAATATTGCACATTCAAACCACTGAGGAAACAAGTTTAGTGGAAGCTTTCATAGCACCTACTATGAATGGGCTCTATGGATGCTCTTGCAGTCACTACTGGTCTTACTTTGGGATCCCAGGGCATATGTTCCATGCTCTGCCCATGTCAGTGTTGCATCCAGGTGTTTCTAAACCTGGCAGAAAAAAAGTTATGGTACAAAAGGTACTGGAACCATGGTGTACCAAATGTTCAGGTAAAAGGCCTCACCTCACCTATTATCATATTGGATGTTATTCCTGATACAATTCTAGATTAAAATTTTTACTTAGAAATATGTAATCTGCAACCAGATTTTGCCTGTCTCATCAGCATGCACTCATAAATGTCAATAATTAACAATTTCAAATGATTTACACTGAAGGCTAAATCGCTTTCAGAAGTTATTATGAGGAGCTAAAGATTGATAGCTCATACCTATCTAGGGGTCAGACTCCACATAGATCCCTAATAAGTTCACAACCTCAGATACTCAAGTCTCCTATTAATGAAAACATAAACCTCACAGAAATGTTCATGCTGACTGGTAGTCTTTTGAGCAAAATTTTGCTTCTATCAGGCTTGTTTTCCAGGATGATTATCAAATATATCAAATTATGTTACTATACTGTGGCCCCTCCAGTGAGATTTTGTTGTAGTTTGTGAAGAAGTATGCTCACAATATACCATTTGATGGCTACTGCCTTAATACCCTAGAGCAAATAAGAAGCAGGCAAGACACATTTGGGAATTTCTCCTAAGACTGTAAGTAATTGTAGTGCCACTTAGACACTGTTAGTTCAAAACACACCCAGGAAGCTCAGTGGGATTTCTTCATTTTTTTTTTTTTGCTTTTTTTTGAGACAGAGTCTTGCTCTGTTGCCAGGCACCAGGCTGGAGTGCAGTGGCGTGATCTCGGCTCACTGCAACCCCTGCCTCCTGGGTTCAAGCAATTCTCCTGCCTCAGCCTCCCAAGTAGCTGGGACTACAAGGGCACACCACCATGCCCAGCTAATTTTTGTACTTTGGTAGAGACAGAGTTTCACCATGTTGACCATGATGGTCTTGATCTCTTGACCTCGTGATCTGCCCGCCTCAGCCTCCCAAAGTGCTGGTATTATAGGTATGAGTCACCACGCCCGGCTGATTTCTTCACTTTTTAGGATTTCAGGAACAAACTAAAAATGGAGGTATGGTAAATCCTTTAATCATTTACTGCAATTGTATAAGCAAGAGATTAAAACCAGAGAAAGTCTGGATTCCCCTCATTTTATTCTCTTCCATGGAACAAAACGCCTTTTGAGTGTTAGGTAGACTAGCATAGATGTCAGAGGAACAGCCACAGGGGTGGAGGAGAAATAAGGGAAGGCAGTGAAGAAGGAGCAAATGCCAAGTAAAGTAAGAACTAAACAATGATTCAGTGATTTAGCAACAAGTTTGTTGCTGGTTATTTTAGGAAGGGTAGATTTAAGCAGGTTTGGTAAATAGTTGAAGAAGTTCTCAGAATTACATAGGAGAACCAGTGGCTGAGATGAAATTAGAGACATAGCCATAGACAGTAGGGTGCAGTAGAAAAGACCAAGGTGTCAGACTTAGGACAAGATTGTAAGACCTGCATCTAGAGCAGCCTGTGCTTTTAAATCACAGCGTGACCTTAAGCAAGTCATTAATATTCACTAAGTCTTTCAGTCCTCCTCAGTCATGCACTCATGCACAAAGTGAGGGGCTTTGTCTCTCCTGACAATGAGATGTAAGGTTGTTATTTAGAGAACTTCCTGCATGAGGGTAAATGATGCATGCTAAGAGAATGCCAGGGCACAGAAGAGTGCAAAGGTAACACTGAAAAGGATGTAAGAGAATAGGACTTATATTGGAGAAGGTTGTGTAAGCATATGCTAAGAAGAAATAATGGGGAAAGAAAATAAAAGGAACTTAAAGTAAAATTTAAAAAAAAAGAAATAAAAAGCCTAACACCAAAAAAAGGGGGCATAATAAAATTATAAAGTCAACAACAGTAGAAGTAAAATGCTGGCAAGTAGAGATACATTACATGCAGAAGGGGGTCCTATGTGTGTGTACACACCCACATACACACACTATATAATATAAATGCATAATTATACATAACACACATTTATTCTATGCATTATATAGAACATGTAAAAGATATATATCATGTGTTATTTATTATATATATGTAATATAAGCTATAATATACTATAATTACATTATATGTAATGTACAGGAGAATTAAATGAGATACACATATTCATTCACACACATAGCACTTGATTCATTAAAGATGTTAAGAAAATGCAAATGTCCATCACTAATACTACTTATCACATGTGATCTCGAGCTACTCACTTAAAAACAAAATCCCCGTTTTCTAATTTTAAAAATGCATTTAGCTATTATGAATATTAAGATAGGCACACACACAAACACACAAATACATGCACACCAAATAGAGTACCTGGCTTACCAAAGTTGTTTAATAAATAGCCTTACCTGTCATTTATAATTATCATTGTTACATAGTAAAAATATTGGTAATGGTAGAAGAAAATAATGGAAAATCTAAGTAATTGGGATAAGAGAGAAGAGTGGAAAGGATGTAGGAAGAATTAAAGATGACAGCGTAGAAAAAGCAAGGAAAAAGCTGGATGAGTATTCCTGCAGAAGAAGAGGAAAAGAAGAAAATATGTACGTATTAAGAAGTGGGAGGTATCATTTCATGGGAAGACTTGTGGGAAACAGTGACACCAGAGATAAGAGCAGAGACTGAGGGAGAGATTGCACTGTGAGAACCCTGATTATTAATTCTACTGGATATATCAAGGGGCATATTTGCTGTAATTCAAAATCTAGGATGCAAGACATTTGATATGAGCATTGAGTGAGATGATAAATTGAATTTATTATAGAGAAGGTGTCAAAAGTAAAAAGAACGAATACTATTCAGAGAACTTTGTGATGATTCTACTGAACAGGCCAAGGCTAAAGACCCTATTCACTAACATGAGGATGAAACAGTGCCTATGGGCAATTTTTGTTTAATAACTAA
The DNA here is from genome assembly GCA_963573385.1 of Cacajao melanocephalus. NCBI lineage: Eukaryota > Metazoa > Chordata > Mammalia > Primates > Pitheciidae > Cacajao > Cacajao melanocephalus. The sequence continues at coordinate 29,175 of CAUYLG010075162.1, read as the reverse complement.
AATGAATTATAGCTGTGCAGAGGACATCTAAAGATCAGCTACTGATGAAACTCAGGAAATCATTTAAGTAAAAGGTACAATCAAGTAAAAGGTTTTAGGACTGGAGAAAAAGTATTATTTGTATAAGGAACTCTGGATAGTTTCTGGGGACAAAAAGGACACATTTACCTAGACTACACAGGAAAACAAAATAACAAAAAGGGCACCAAGGACAAAAGACAGACTCTAGAACTTTGATGGAAAAAAAATGTTTATAGAGTTGTAGCATTCACTCAAATTAATACAGAAAAAAATGCTCAGGGTGTTATTAACATATTCACACAAGGGTCCCTTCCTGCAATAGGCATCTTTGAGAATCTTCCTCATTTTGGGTTCTGTGATAATCTCTAGGGATAAAACCCTTTTCCAAATAATAACAAATGAATATGTAAATAAGATAATTCTTAAATTTAAGAACCCCGCAGTACACATATAATGTACCACTAAGAATAGCTTCTGGGGGTATTAAAATACAGGAGAGAGGATCATGAGGATGAAGTGCAGGTTGTGAAATGAAAGAGGGAAAAATGGGAGAGACAAACAAATGTAAGAACCTTAAAAGAGTTGGCAATGGGTAGAGTGCTCTCCTTTGTTTCCAAAGAGCTAGTTGCTCTGAAGGCTAAGGATGATGTACTAATAAAAAACATTTATAGAAATCATAGATAGTGTTGCAGCCTTGCCAATGCACCACAACGTTTCAGTCTTGTTGTCTGAGGTAGTACATGGAGTTCTTTGTCTCAGGACCAAGAAAATTAAGGAGCATGGACACAGGGTGAAGTTGGAGTGAAAGTTTAATAAGAGAAAGAAGAGGCCGGGCGCTGTGGCTCACGCCTATAATCCCAGCACTTTGGGAGGCCGAGGCAGGTGGATCACGAGGTCAAGAGATCAAGACCATCCTGGTCAACATAGTGAAACCCCGTCTCTACTAAAAATACAAAAATTAGCTGGGCATGGTGGCACACACCTGTAGTCCCAGCTACTTGGGAGGCTGAGGCAGGAGAATTGCTTGAACCCAGGAGGCAGAGGTTGCGGTAAGCCGAAATCGTGCCATTGCACTCCAGCCTGGGTAACAAGAGCGAAACTCCATTGCCAAAAAATAAAAATAAGAGAAAGAAGAAAGCTCTCTGCAGTGGAGAGGGGACACAAGAGGTCTGCCCACTATGAGGTTGGGTCTGGTGTTTTTTATGGACTGGAAGGGGAAGAATATGCTGACTAGTCTGCAGGCTCTCTTGAAAAAAGCACTACTTAGCTTGGCCTGGGACCTTGGCCCAGGACCAATCAAGGCAGAAGCAAAAGCTTGGGTCAGGATCTTGGCCTGTGACCAATCAGGATCTGAAGTGAAAGGTTGGGCCAGAACCTTGGCCTGGGATGAATCAGAGGCTGAAGTGAAAGCTTTGCCCAGGACCAATCAGGAGCTGAAATGATGATTCATAGAGGGTTGGCTCACAGTTTAAAATACTCCCAAAAAAGGAAAGGAAGATGCCCTCCAGATCCCATCATATATGTGCCCACAAAGGGAGAAGAGACTAGCTCCTAGAAGCCCTCTGGTTACACAAAGGATAAAGGCATTTCTATGTTGGGCCTCATTTCTTTATCTGAGTAGGCTGGAGGTTTGTGTAAGTTTCCTTATCTGAGTGGGGTAGAGGTTCTCCTGTCTATTTAGCTACGAGTGGGTTTCTGGCACAGTCCCTGTGTAAGTTTATTCATTCAAATGTGGGGAGGAGGCACTGATCCATGCATCAGAGGCCCTTTAGGGACCTTTTTCTTTCTGTCTACCTAAGGCAAGCTAACAAACTCCTCTCAATAGCAGGTGGACTATTGATAAATGATAGCAACTGGACTAAAGTATATGGAACCAAGTAACAGAAAGGAAGGAGAGGAGGAATGGGTAAATAGCAAATCTCCCACACAATGGGAAGAGGTAGGAATAGAGAATAGAAGATGTCTCATTTATACGGTTTATACAATCAATATTAGGGAATATGATTAAAAAATAATCAAACATCAGTGGATTAGGACAATTGATACCTGCACCAGACATAAGAACAATTGCTTAGTAGCTTTTACTTAGAATATTAGGTGACAATGTCTCATACAGCTCAGACACCATTCATCATCTTATGTCCTACAAAGTCTGGAGCAGTTGACAGGGTTGGTGAGAAAGTATAACTTTATGATAAAAAATGTACATAATGGAGCCAGTCTGTCAAGACTCAATCTCTACCTGACTGTGTGACCATGGGCAAGATATTTAATCCTTTTCTTCTTTAGTTTCCTCAGACGTAAAATGTGGAAAATACTTGCAAAAAAAGCTCTTAGGATTATATTCAGAATTAGATTGCCTGTGTAAAGAGTATAAAATTCTTCCCACTTAGTAAATGCTCCAAAAATATCAGCCATTCTTATTAGTATGAAAAATACCATCATAAATAATTGGTTCAGAGGTGTAATAGTGTTATCAAGGACTTAATAAATAACCAGTTCAGAGGTGTAATAATGCCACCAAGCTCTTCATAACAATTCATCCTACTACTCTGGAGCTTAGCAAAATCTCCCTGTGGTCAAGGAAGCATTAGTTCTAAACTTCATTTATTTAAAACATAATGACCAAAAACCAGAAGAGTGGCAGTGTCTGATTATTGTTCCAAATATAAATCAGGGGATACTCCTCTCTACCTTCTCTTGTTATTAGAGAAAACGGTATCTCCCAGAAACTTCTCAGATGACTCAGGCTTCTATTTGCCTAGACATGACTTATCAACCATTCTTAGATATTAGGAAGGTTGGGGCAGCAAGAATTTGGCATTTTCAGCACCATTTTGGAAGACGGACTCTTTCATTAAGAAGTAAGGAAGAAGCAAATGATTTTTAAATTGATAAGCATGTCTACAATATTTTAAAGTCTTAAGTAAAAGTCCTTTATCATAACTATTATTGGTTTTTAAGAATTTGATAAGATTCTTAAATAAGTTCATGTTGAAGTTCAAAGAAACCTGAAATGTGATGAGGAAAAACAGAGGTTGTACTGAGTGAAGTAGATATTTCAAGCTACAGAAATATACAGAGAGTATTGATCAAACAAAGGTGAGGGGAAAAACAGGGAAAAACAAGGGAAACTTGTGTATGTAGGGTGAGAATTAAAAAAAAGAAAAGATTAAAAAAGTTAAGTTGTTATCTATGAATAGCTTACAGAACGCAATCATAGTGCAACAAAGCACTGTTGTATTTGAGATAAGAACTGATTAGGTTAAAATATTGATAAAATTATTTATTTATAGCAGGAAGAAAAACTTCTGGAGTAAAATATAAAATTATAGATTCATACTAGAAAATCTATTTGAGAAATTTTAAAAAATCATCAAAAATCAAATACTATGTTGTTGATGAAGCAAAAGTATTGCTTATTTTATGGCATTGTAAAAATCTCTGAAGGAAAATAGAGAATGATTTTGAATGGATTTTTGCAGTTGTATGTGGAAAACGTTGAATGCCCAGGACATTAAAATAAAATAGATTAACAATTATATTTTATGGCAATAAAGATTAGAGATTGGAGACAACAAATATTTATAAACATTCTAGAAACTCTGAAAAAGCTAAATGTTGAATCAAAAAGAGGTGGAATAGTTCTGAGTATTGGTCCCAATATAAATCAGGTGACATACTTCAAGAGGAAAATGGAATAGGCATTTATTTACAAGCAGCCAGCTTTTATTTGGTAGACAATTCTCCTTAATATTTCATAAATATAAAGTATGTCAGAGGCACTGGTGTTCCTCTGTGTGTGTATGCCAGCCTGAAAGTTTCATGGGACCTTTTATTGTATATCTGTAGATCCACTCATCAAAAAAATATATTTGAGAAAAGTACAGTGAAAATATTTCGAAAGGAACTATGTGGCATAAGCTAAGATGAGCTGTCGTTTATGCACAGTGCATTAGAACAGAGATAGGAGTAAAGCTGCTCCTCAATCTCAGCAGTATTGAGATTTTTGGAACAGATAATTCTTTGTTATAGGGAGTGTTCTGTGTATTATGGTGTGCATAGCAGCATTCCTGATCTTTACACATTCTATAGCACGACTTTCCAGCTGCAGCAACCAAAAATGTCTCCAGATATTTTAAAATGTTATTCGGGGAGCAAAATTACTCCCAGATGAGAATCACTGGGATAGAAGACAAATAGCTACCATATAATAATGACAAAGTGAAGAAGAAAGAGGAGAGGGGAAAAAGTCACAAATACCATAATAGCAAAATGAATAGAAGGAATGATGAATACAAAGAAGAGGAATAAGAAGAAAGAAGAAAATAAGGGAAGAAGGAATATAGTAGTCTCCGTGAAGAAAAGGACTTCAGACAAAATATGGTGTGTATAATAAATGAGAACTTCTAGAAAATATTTTTGAAGTAAAGCTGTAAAGAAAAATTGAGAAATGAAACAAAGAATAAAATATAAAAATGAAAATTATATTAGGATATTATGTTTTATCATTGTGTGTGGTAGGCATGGAGTATGTTGTTTTTTTTTTAACATGTATTACGCCTCCATTAGGTTTTAGGTCAGATTATAAAGGGGAAATTTACTACATATGGTCCTATGAAATATTGGGATAAATTTAGAAAACATCTTAGGGATCACCTATAGGAGAAAAAGGAAAAGCGTAAGATTCAGATTTATTTAATATTTAATACTCGGGATTTTACCTTGAATATGAAAGAAAATAATAACTAGGATTCTCCTTACCCCTGATAGGGTATACCTGTTCCCCATAAGAAAAAGTAGTGGAAGACTTAGAGGTTTTTAAAGGATTGAGGGAAATAGAAGAAATTGAACAAAGCAGAGATACCTCATGCATTATGTAATCAACAGCTAGATCCAGCCAAAGACTGCAAAGACTGTAGTCATCTGTTAGAAGTTAAGTGTTTGCTTTCCAAAGGTATCTTAGTTTAAAAAATATGCCTAAATTTAACTAGCAAAAATTATTTTAAACAGAGAAAGTGGTCAAGTCCTCATTACAAGAAAAGAGGAAGAGGCATTACCTTTGGGGGCAGACTATCTGTGAACCACTGATGCACATAAGTTAGTAAGAGTCTGGAAGGAGCTAGAATGGTGAACTGTTACTGCAAAAGCATAGGTGAGATAGGTGAGGAGAAGCAGTAACTTTGAGAGTACTGGGCTATAAAAATTGATATGCAATGACTGGAAGTTTTTTTGTTTTCCTTCAATGAAAGAAGAACTGTAAATATGAATAAGAGGTAAATGTTTTCTATAAAAAATAAACTTATGAGAAAAAAGGATGTGGAAGTATGCTAAGTTAAATGCATGATAGGAAAAAGGGATATGCTGTCATATAGAACTCTAAACTCTCTCCTGTGAACTCTTAAAACATTGTTTTTCACACCTGCAAGACATACATGACACATACAGATGTGCCATGAGGCAGGAAAACACAGGATGAACAGGCCTTGAGATTTCCAGTGACCCTCTGTCTACAAAGCCACACAAAAAGGTACAAAAGAAATGAAATGCCTGAGAATGTCTCATCTTCCATAAATTTCTGCACATATATACAGAGGTGTAATTATTAATGATAGCACTAACAAGTAGTGTTAATATAACAATCCTCCAAAAACCAGATGGAATGACTTTCGGAGGTCACTAATTGGTTTCCTATCACTGTTATCTTGTATTTCTGAAGACAGTTCTCCAAATGAACACTAATATAGACAGAATTATCCAAGGCACCTAGATTATAACCTGCCAGTAAATAGAAATAATAAATTTCACTTTATCACCACTATTGCAGACTACTGCTATACTAAGCATGCAGTGGGTATTAAAACATTAAATGTAATATTTAATATATAATATTAACAATAGACTGAAATGCATGGAATTAAACTGATCAGAAGAAATACACATGATGAAAACTGAAATAATGTTTTGAGCCACAAGAATTATAATTTTGCATTGGCGATGGGTTAAAAGTAATAGCGCATGAACTCAGTATTCTCAGCAATGTAGAGAAGGTGAACCAAAAGTAATCACTATTGTAAACACTACAGTGAAATAGTACTACTAAACTCCTTTCCCTGTCTTACAATGTGGTTACACATATTCCTCTCAATATAACCTCTCATTTTACAATTTGAGTATTCTCCTTCAATCGAAATTGACTCTCCTCTCAAACATACTTTGCAAGGGTTTTAACTGACATTAGCTCTTGCTTGCAACGTCATTCTGAGTGCATGTATACAAATCTACTTGTCTTTCCAGGGAAGTCACTACCACCAGTAGCTACTTCCAGGTTTTCTAACCTCATCTAACTCTCAGATGTCTATGGCATGTATAGTTACACACATATTCATTAAATACTATATTATTCTCTAATATTTCCTGTGTTTCAGTGTACCCATCCCTACTTGATTATAAGGTACTAGAGGATAATGCCCTCTTTACTGTAGCACAAGAATACTATTTAAATAAACTGTATTAATTAATTGATTGCTAAGTCCAAATTGTAAAAGATATAATCAATTGTAACACCTTATTCTTCAGATAAAATCTACCTTCAGTTATCTAGAAAATTTAATCTTAAGAAGTGTACAAGTAGAGATTTTGACTCCTGTATTTTGGTGATGAATATTCTGGGAAGATTCTAGTTTTTTAACATAAGAAAAATGAAATAAAGCATAGGCAAACAAATCACGTTTTGGGTCTTTCCTCTTTTGATCACAGAAAGAGCTGGCTGGCAGTGCTCAGAACCCTAGAGGCTGAGTATATTGTAAATACAGTCTAAAGTGAACCCAAAGGATTCTCGTGTTAAAATGGAGAGTATATTTTTTTTAAAGCACTGTACTCCCATAGACTTCTATTGAAGTCTTCCACTGATAAAAGATTGTCATTAGTCCTAGAACCAGAGAATTTGAAACAGGGATCAAAAAACCACAGGGATAGTACTGTTGAATTTGTATCTACAGATGTTGGTGAAAATCTTAGGTATCTTCATGATTGACACAAAACCAGCTCTATCTGTATCTATCTAATCCATACATCTATGCCATCTGTATATCTTTATCTTTTTATCTAATCTATCTATCCATCCATCCATCTAATCTATATATCTATTAAACTGTGGAAGTAGTATGTTGAAACAATTGAGTGAAGATACTTCAAATTTGAAATTCTAAACGCAGTTCCAGTCTTGCCAAGAGCTTAGCATATGAGTGAACTAAACCACAATATAATATTACTGGGAAAATTATAGAAGGAAATACCAGAGTATTTCTGTTTACCTGTCTTTTTCCCCAATTTGCCAGCTCATTACCAGTTCTCCTAACATTTGTGTTGGAGCTACTGTAAAATCCAACACTAATATTCTTTTTGTCACTTCTTTCTGGACAAAGCTAAGAAGAAATTTTCCTCTAGACCAGGAATATAGCATCTGTCATATTGTTCCCCTTGTCTTACCCCAAATTCTGTATATTGTGGCCCCAAACTTCATAGAAAGAGCTTTCCAACTTGCTTCTCTATGCTTGCAGGTAATGGTGCATACTGTTCATGATCAAATTGAAGTTTTATTTGTTGCCCTATTGGTTGTTTTGAAATATGATTTGGGCAGAGTTGAGCATTCCTAGCTGTCTTCAACATGCTGGGTAATCACACCATTGCTCAGTAGGCTAAATTATTTTAAACCTTTCAAAAAATAGCTTCTCTCCTTTCTGCAGGTTTTTCAGGGACAATCTCCATGAAAACGGCTCCTAATTTAAAGAAAACTAAGGCATTCCTCAACACTGACAAGGAAAATGGCTCTTTTTGGCCAAATCATAGAAATGAGCTTTCTTAAGTACATTGCACCTTTAAAAGCTGACATTATTGCCGCAAAGCCTGAATGGTACCTTGTCAGCATGGAATAACCAGACTGGGCCAAGTTGTCATTTTTGACAGGTCAGTATAATGAGCAAAAGAACGCTGAGTTTGTCTAAAAGTTTTCACTCACATCAGCAGGGTAGAGCTGTTTGGGGTGATAACAGCTCTACGTATGTGACTCATTAAATGTGTCACATTATCAAACGTTGTGTCCCACACTATCGCAGCTACCACATTTATGCTTTGTTTCCTCCCCCAGTACTCCCCAGAAGTCTTTATATTTCTAATTTAAAAAGAGTACACATTGCAGAGCTTTGAGGCACTGCATATTAGCTATGTGTGATTAGATGAATGCCAATCGTTCAGTTCCTTTCAAAACACATCACAGAGATAAATACTAATCTAACTCAATGTAGACTTGTCTCTGGGCATTTCCTCCTCTGTTTTTCTGGAATTTCTCTGGTAACAATTTTGCCATTAAGAAAAGAGGGGCAGAGAAGAAATAAAAGGAACAAATAGGAATTGGGTAAAATTGACATCAGATGGCCCTTCTGAATTACTAGTGGCAGTTGATATACAGGGTGTCTATTTACCCGAGCTGAGAAACATGCACAGAGTTATCATTTGGATAGGAAGCACAAATGCAGACATGTGAGATCATCTAAATCCAGATTTGTCAATAGATAGCAAAGCCTGAGGGTTTAGCTTCTTCCAGTATACCAGTTAGCTGCAATGCCCTCTCTTAATCATATGCACCAAACAACAGAAAACATTTTTCTCCCGCTTCAGAAAAATTCACTTAATGTTCGTGACTAATTAAATTCTCACCCTAGTCATGATTAATGTAACAAATAATTACAGTTTAGATCTAATATAGATACAACTAATTGTTCTGCCCACAGTGCATGGTGACTAACAATTAAACACAGCTTTTAAAGCATAAGGAAGAACTGGAGTGACCTTCACCTGGCTTTATAGCATTTGTTCTCATTTCCTGTTTCGTGGAAAAGGGTTTTTATTTGTTTGTTCACATTTCTCTTTTATTTGATGTTTAGTAAGCCCTACTTCTTTACACTTGTTGCCACTGGTTCAACTTGTGGGATGTTGGAGTTAGCAAGGGGATCTCTAAGAGAAAGCAATAGAGGGAGGTTATAACAACTGAATTTTCCCCAAGGATCAAAGTACAAAAGAGCCCTCCACATTGTCAAAGTGAAAGATAATGGGGAACTGTCAAAGCTTAGACAGCAAAGTAACAGACTTGGGCCACATGCCTGTCTGCTTTGGTACCAGTAAGTCCCATCCCAGGAGAATTATTATTATTATTCGGCAGCCCTAAAGAAGGAACTGCTGCTGAGTTGCTGGAGAGACACTGGGTGATCTCTGAATATACAGTCTAGCACTGCAAGTATTCACAAAACTTTTTGAGAATTCTCACAGCTGTGGATTTAAAAAAAAGGTCCTAGTTTTATTAAATATTCGATAGCATTGAGAATTGATAACTTTCCCTCATACTTTGGCAAATAGGGGTGCATTGAATGTTCTACTGAAGATCTGCTTACACAATTAGTATATACATTTACATATCTATCAACTACATTGCCTTTCCCCAACAATTACAAAAATTCTTTTTTTTCCCAAGGCATGGTTAAGCATCAGTTATCTATATGAACTAAAACTCCAATAATTAAAATGCCAAGGGAATAAAATCTCAAATACAACTATGCTTCAAACAATATTTTTAATAGCTATTACCAATATTTTAAAAATATCCAAGGCTAGTTTCCTGACTTAGTAGATCTAGTAGACAAACAGACAACTATTTTACTCTTTAAGAAACTAAAGACATTTTTGATAGATTTGGGAACTAGAAATAGAAAATTCTATTTGCACCATTTACATAATCTGATACAATTCTTCTAAATATATTCACAGCTATGTAATATATTATTTGAATATCTACCATGTGATCAGTTTTTGTCTAGTGATAGTGATTCAATAATTTCTACTTTTTTTTTAATCTTCATTGGATAAAGTATTGCAATTCTAGACAGCATTCAGTTAAACTAAACTCCAACTCAGGTCATGCAGGGCAACGTTACTCACAGAGCACAAAACTAACACTGCTGACATTTGTCCTTCACACTCTTAGTGCTTTTTCATGGAAAACTTTGCAATGGCACATATTTTGTTTAGCAAATAATTTCTAAGTTCCTCTATAAATTTTAGATAAATTATGTCCACAATAAAAACTAGTTTTGAAGAAACTGGTTGGACACTAAAAGCTAAGTAGTGACAATAATACTACTAGTCAGATACATATGCGGTGTGCTGGTTCTAAGATCTGAAATTTCTTCTTCATTCTTTCCAATGAATTCCACCTTTTTTATTCCAAGTATGAGTTCCTATTCCAATTGCTTTCCAAGTCTTTCATTTCCTTTAGAATTCAGACCTTATCTTATTCTAACCAATCTTACTATCCTTAAGCTACAATAATTTATGTCAATAAGATTTGAAGGGCGGGTTGTGAGGACAAAATGAATGAGGGGCTGCAAACTCAGAGAGAGCCAATGTGTTTTGCCATCTTTGTACTTGCAGGGGGCAGAGCAGAGTGCCAATGATCTAGGAGTGGCTGAAGTATATTCATAATGGATAAGTGGATGGATGAAAGAGTACTGCAGAAGGGAGCTTTGTGGTAAATATTTCCTGCGGCCCCTATGGTGCTCAAGAGTATCTTCCATGGTTAATTTTCTATGGCAATATTATTCTATGACAGGCACACATTTCCTCAGAAGCCCTCATTTTTAGAAACTTTACTATACAGATTGTCAAATTTGAAAGGGTCATTGGATGGTCACAAATATCTTCAAATTTTCAAAGAGGATTGAATTTAAAAACAGACTCAATATTTAATTTTTATAATTCAGCCTTTTCTGTATAGAATTTTTAAAATAAATATGCATATTTACAACCATTATTCAAACTTTTTAACCATCAAAGACACTCTCTTTATTTCCATATGACCCTAAATATTTGAGATGCCATCAGCAACTAATCAGAGCTTCTATCTAGTTTAAAAATACAAAGGACATTCATTATTTGGACAGTAAAATGATATAATTTTAGCCTCAAGCAAATTGACTCAAATGTACTTAGTCTTTGTAGCCCCATCATGGGTAAACATATGATGTTTTATAGGCTTAATGAAATATTGAAAATAACTCATGAATAGGATTCACACCCTGTCCCTTATGACCTTAGAAAAATTTGAAGGATTCAGGGGCTCTAGGTTACGAAAATAAATTATAAATGCATTAAATCATATAAGGATGATATTTTATGTCAAATCTTTACATATATATAGCACACACATACACACACACACACACACACACACAGAGAGAGAGAGAGAGAGAGAGAGAGAGAGAGAGAGAGAGAGAAAATATTTATTGGATGCCCAAAGTGTGAGATTTCTATGACCCCTTTATTTTTATTCTGTGTAAGTTCCTTTATATTACTGAAACCCATAACAAAGAAAAATTAGATTTACTCTAATTTTAAACATTACTGAAGAAATTCTGTAATCTTCATTTCATTTGGAAGCAAGTAAATAATATTTGTATCTTGACATATTTATCAGGTGTATGCTCATTTCAAGCTGGTTTTCTGGGCTACTTTATAGCTCCTATTATTTTATTTTTCTTTTTAGATCTCAAAATGAATGTCATGCCTATGAAAACCACAAGACAGGAAACTAAAGTCTTGTGTTTATTCCAAGTCCCTAAATCACCATGGGACTGGAGGAACATCATCTGTAGGAGCCTGGCTTTGTCAAAATATTGTAAGAAAATGGAAATCAGAGGTTCCAACGGCAGAACAGTTACTATACAATCACTTCATACAATAGGTTTTGAAGACAGTAGTATCATGGCTACAATCTCAAAATGCTATCTAAAAAATATAATTCCTTCCTAACTTACAAAGCCTCTATTTCTTTCCTGAACTATTGTTCTCCTTTGATCAGACCCACTGGTTTCACCCTTTGAATAAATTTTACATGTTGCTGATCTGTTTCTTTGTTCAGAAAAACATTCGCTCCTTTCCCTCCAACCTTTCTGCATCTTCCTAGACTTTGCAGCTCAGTTCAGTTTTCCTCAGCTCTGTGACACTTTCCTCAACCACATCACACTCCTGAAAGTGTCACTGTTCTATTAGAAGTCTCCACCTACAGCTGCACCAGAGCATCACCTGAGGAATGTGTAAAGAATAATCATGTTTTGGCACAACCCAGACCAAATATCTTGGCTTGGAAAATTAGTTTAAATTAGTTTTAAATGTGTCACAGTTGAATACAAACGGAGTATCTCTTATTGAAATTTCTTGGACCAAAAGTATTTCAAATTTTTAAATTTTTTGGATTTTGCAGTATTTGAGTATGCCTGATTTTAGACATTACTGAAGAAATTCTGTAATCTTCATTTCATTTGGAAGCAAATAAATAATATTTGTATCTTGACATATAAGAAGTATATGGCATAAATATAATTAAAAATATATTAAGGATGGGGCCCAAGTCCAAACATAAAATTTGTTCTTGTTTCTATACACCTTATACCCATAGCAGGAATGCAAATTTGTATATTTTTAAATAATTTTGTGCATGAAACAAAGTTTGTGTACATTGAACCATCGGAAAGCGAAGATGTCACTATCCTAGCCACTTATGCGTACAATCTGTGATTACTTGGTATCATCATGATTTCTGACTCTGAATTTATACGCTACCAGTAAGCAAGCATTTCCTTGTCCCTACTGATACATAAGTACTTAACAGTAAAATATATGACATGTCATTAGTACTGTGAAAAGATAATGTATTCAGGGTAAATAAGTGGCACAACAGCATCACCAGAATACCTGTATCAGTTGTTAAACAATAGGAACAACAAACAATGCCAGGCTTTCAGTCTCTACCTACAATATTGTATTTTGATGAATCTGGAAACCATCATTCTCAGCAAACTGACACAAGAACAGAAAATCAAACACTGCATGTGCTCACTCATAGGTGGATGTCGAACAATGAGAACACATGGACACAGGGAGGGGAGCATCACACACTGGGGTCTGTTGGGGGTGTCTAGGGGAGGGACAGCGCCGGGTGAGGAGGTTGGGGAGAGATAACATCCCTATGTTCTCTCTCCCCAATGCCAGATACAGGTGATGGGGGGATGGGGGCAGCAAACCACCTTGCCATGTATGTACCTATGCAACAATCCTGCATGATCTGCACATGTACCCCAGAACCTAAAGTACAATAAATAAATTAAAAAGTTTACTGTACACGGTCCTTTAGGTTTCCAGGTGAGAAGAAACATCAGATTCAGGGACCAGGAAGTGGCTCTTCTAGTGATGAGGAGGCAATCTGCTAGATGGCCTTTTAAAATCTTTTCTCCAGAACCATCTGCCTTATTAACAATAATTTTTGTTCAGAAGTATCTCTGAGGGAATGTATTCTCTTTCCGGGTCCACAAGGGGGCGTAGTTTTAAGGGCAAGAACTTCCTAGTTCCATGCCCCTCTCCCATCTCTCTCCATCCGGGAGATTTAACGGTTTATGTTTGAATTTCGCTCAGGAAGAAACTAAGAGTCAATCACTCCAGCAGAAGTTCTAAGGAACTCCTTTCATTGGCCTGGGGTATTAGACAAAGTGGGGGTTCCTCCCAGGCTAAAAATCTCCTTCTTCCACAGCCCTTCGGACTCCATGTTTGGGTCCCCTTCCACTAACATTCCCTTCCTGGAAGCTGTTTTTCTCTCTCCTAGATTTCCCCTCTGGGGTCCCCTTCCACACTCTCTCATGGAAGCCTGTCTTCCCCTCCTAGACTCCATCTCTCTCTATTCCCTTCCACTCAGTGTGGAAGCTGTTTATCTCTCCTGGATTCCATCTTTCTGGATTCTCTCACTCAGTGTGAGAGTTAGCTGTTTCTTTCTCTCTCTTTCTCCTGTTTTTCTCTCAAAATAAATCACTTTCTACAAACACTTTTGAGTCCGGCATTTACTGCGCACTGCACTGTGGTCCCCTCTCTCATTTTTGAGAGGGCAGGAGACCAAGAACCTGGAGAAACATCCCCTCAGGGGAGCTGAAGACACCCTGAACCCCAATATTACATTTTGGCGAGTCAGCCAGAAAAGGGGTACAGCCTGGAGAGGGGTACACCAGGAACGGGGTACAACCGGAGAAGAAGACTTCAAAACCGTGAGTAAAACCAGCCCCATTCTGTCCTGTCTCTTAAAGAACACCTGAAGCGGCCACAGCCAGGCAGGGCTTCGGGGAACCAGCGTAGTGACACCAAGCTTTGGAGGCACGACCCAGCCCATGACGTGGGCCAGCCGGAATTAAAAGCACAGATTTGTTTTACCTTTAAGCTCTCTCTCTGCTTTCCCTCTCCTTCTCTATCCTTCCGGAGCCTGTGAGGCAGAGCCAGTGAGCACTGCCCCCAGGGCCTTTCGCTCCTTGCTGGCTAGGAACAGCCCAGCCCCGGAGCGGGAACTGGGACCCCCTGCAGCTCAGCTGTGCAGCAAAGCCGCAGCCCGGGGGGAGAAAAACAGCAGGGAGTGGCGAGATACAGCCCAAGCCTACAGGGGACTGGGAGTGGGGCAGCCTGGCACACGGGTCTGGCAGGCCTCTCTGGCCTTCCCCAATCCCAGACAGCAGTGTAAAAAGGCTCCCCAGAACACACGGGTCCCTGTGTGGGCAGCAGCTCGGGGTGTGGCCCAACTGCACAAGTGGTTCTGGCGCAGTCAACATGGCGACCGAAAGCCGTGGAGGCAGGGAAATTCACTGCCGGCCCAGCAAGGGCTGCAAATGTGGCTTTTAAAGTGAGGGCAAGCAGCTTTTTTCCTCTGCTGGTGCGGCTGAGGGAAAGGAGGCAGCTGCTGGCTGTCAGCCCCGCCCGGATTTTAGGCAGGAGCACTGCCTCAGGGTGCAGCATTCTCATTCAAAATATCGCTTAAGAAAGCTTTCTGCCTTCACTTAATGTAAGTTGCTTGTTTGTACGGTTGGTTAAGGTGGAGGGCTTGCAATTGCAAGGTTGTTGGTACAAGTATCTGGTGGAGCCAGTCTTAATTTAGGGAATCCTGGAGAAATTCAGAAGCTGAAGGCTATGGGACTTTGTGTTTGGTATGTAATTTGTCTTGCTTAGGATTGGCTCGCTCTCTGACAGAACTTTTCCATCTAGAAGACCATAAACTGGTTACAGACCCCAAATAGTCAATGGTAGGTCTCACAACGTTAAGAAAATTTTCCTACAAGGGAAAATGGATTAGGGGAGAGGAGGCCCAGGTCCTGAGGGTATTCCAGCCTCAGCCACGCCCATCCTGCCTTCTTCAAACTGTGTGCTCTAATGGCCCCTCCCTAGAAGTTTACCTTTTGGGGGCAGTTTTATAAATTGGCCTGTGTAAATTGGACTTTTGCTGGGTAATACTGATACCCATCTCCTGAGCCTCACTGGCCGCCTCGGGGCTATTCTATATTTGTTGGCCTCTGGGCCTCTCATCTTTAACCACCTTGTCACATTCGTTTCTTATAGAACCTGGAGAAACGTCCCCTCAGGGGAGCTGAGGGCACCCTGAACCCCAATATTACATCTCTTTGATTTTATCAACTGACATTATTCCTTGTTCCATTGTAAATACAACCTCTCTAGAACTTCAGTAAGCCCATCATACATTTTTACCATATTGTCTATAGGTGCATTTTCTGCAGTGTTAACAATGTTATCTTTATCATAACTAGTTTCATGATCACCTTGATTCAGAACCATTTTGGTTATTTCATCATCAGTCGATGAATAAACAACTGGAGCCTCATTATCAATATAAAAATCTTCAATATCCACTTCCTGCTTACTGACCGACTCTGAAGATATATTTTTTGCATACATAAGGAGGTCATATATTATTTTTTTCTCACTGGACATATGGAATCCTTCAAAGTCACTATCTGGTTTATTATCATCACTGAACATATTTGCATACCAGAGGTTGTGTCAGACATGCACAACTGTGTCCTTGATCACTGTGTTCTAAGTATTAGCAACAGCATATAGGGCATCTTTTATGCTAAATTCCTTTTGAAAATCTTCCATATCCATACCTCTGTTCACTGCTGCTAACACACTGTTTAAGAGAATGATTTATATTTTCTCTTCATTTATCTAAAGAATTTCTAATCACATAGATGAATTAAGGATGTTGCATATGAGGAAAAGTACATGGCATAAATACAATTTTTGATGAGAATTTCAGCTGGAAGATGAGCAGAACATTTGCAAGGAATAACAAAATCTTGTAGTACTCATCCGTTCTAGTTTCCCTGCAGTGGACACAAGCCCCTGGTACAAAATATGCATGAAACCAATCATAAAATATGTACCTAGTGATCTATGCCTTACTCTTAGCAAAATAATAAACTGGTAAGAAATTTACTCTTTTAAAATAGTGTGGATGCAAACTTATTGCTATCATGGCAGGTTGACATTTATGTATGTCTGCTGCATTAGCACATATAAGAACTGTTATTCTGTTAGTAGTCTTAGTTCCTGGGGGAGCTGTCTCATCAGCTGTACTCTATGTCATTCTGGAGCAATAATACCAAACGGTGAGACCTCATCAGCATTATAACTTTGTTCTTGTGTCAGACTTTTATCAGCAAACCTATCAACAAATTTTTCCACTGCTTTATAATTAGCAGATGCTTTGACTCCACAAATCTTTGTAAATTTAATACTGTGTCTTTTCTTAAATGTCTACAACCAGCCTGTTGAATATTCACAGTTCCCTTCAACTTTCAGTTCGTGATAGATGATAGATCTTTCCTTGTTTCATGTTCAGCTTTCAGTTCATGATAGATGATAGATCTTTGCTTGTTTCATGATCAGCATACAATTAAGTGGCACGTGTTCACTGCAGTGTCAATGGATCCACTCTTTAATACACAATAAAGATCTTCATTTTCACCTTTTGCAGTGTTTTTCTATTTTTCTTTTCTTTTTTTTTTTTTTTTTTTGTTGTTGTTGGATACAGAGTTTCCATCTTGTTGCCAAGGCTGGAGTACAATGGCACAATCTTCTCTCACCGCAACCTCTGCCTCCTGGGTTCAAGTGATTCTTCTCGCTCAGCCTCCCAAGGAGCTGGGATTAGAGGTGCATGCCACCATGCCTGGCTAATTTTGTATTTTTAGTAGAGATGGGGTTTCTCTATGTTGTTCAGGCTGATCTTGAACTACCGACCTCAGGTGATCTGTCCACCTCGGCCTCCCAAAGTGCTGGGATTACAGATATGAGCCACCACACCAGCACTCTTCTATTTTTTATTAACTTCTGTTCCTCACTTTCAGCATAGAGCTTCAACAGTTTATTCTTCTGCTTCTTTAAGTCCCATATAATTGTCATTCTGACACTATATTCTTCTGTAAAATATTTCAAACTTATACCGCTGTCCAGTTTCTCCAACAGCTTGGCTTTCTTGACTATAGATATAAATGCTTTCTCTTTTTCTTATCACTGTTATCCATAGGGGTATCGTCAGGGCTTTTTGAGATGTTCAATGATATCTTCTCACCACAGAGCAGAGAACAAGCAAATAAACACAGTAAGTAACACATGTAGCTCTTGGCCCCATGTGGGGCATTGTGGAGAACTTGCCATTGGTGCATACAGCCTACACATATGCCATTTTATTATCCTTTTTGGATATACTTTGTGGGGAAATCTGGGCAGGCATGGGAAACATATATTGCAGGTGAAGGGGGCTGGAAGGGTTTTTCTTCCCTTGATGACACAATAAGCTATGTGTTGTATATCTGCATTTTAATTGATACTATCACATGAGGTCAAGTGTGGAAATTTCCATTTATAGTGTCATTTTAACACTCAATACATATCTAATCCTGGAGCATTTTGGATTTAAGATTTTCAAATTAAGGATGCTCAAGCTGTACAATGTGTAGCTGAGATTGAATAGCACTGATCCATACTAATTTTAGATGCATCTATAAGATGAGATAGACAGATCTCAGCAATGATGTCCTACGTAACCTAGGGGAAAAAAGTTCGTCTGGGCAAAATGATGTAAAGAAACCTGAGTTTTACTGAGTCCAACTTTACTCTTTGTTTTCTATATTTTGTTTTGCCTTTTTAGTGCTACTTGAAATCTTATATGAATCTGAGGATTATATTTTCCAATTTTTTTTAAAAAAGAACATTGTAATTTTGATGGGGATTTCACTTAATCTGTAGATTGTTTTAAGTAGTTTTAATATTTTAATATGAAGTGTTTGGATATGTAAGTACAAGGTGTCTTTCTGTTGATTTAGATTTTCTTTAATTAATAACCACAGTTATTGTACTGTTCATTTTGTAATTTTTATTGTATAAGTCTTTTACCTCCTTGGTTGAATTATTCTTAAGTATTTTATTCTTTTGAGTAATATTATAAATATAATTGTTTAGTTAAATTCCTTTCCAGATAGTTCATTGCTGCTGTATAGAAACATAACTGATTTTAGCATATTGATCTTAAATCTCACAACTTTGCTAAATTTAATTGGTCTGGTAGTTTGTGTGTGTGTGTGTATGTGTGTGTATGTTCTTTGTGACTTTCTATATATAGAATCATGGTATCTGAGAATAGAAAAAGTTTTACTTCATCCTTTCCAATTTGGAAACATTTTATTTCTTTATGCCGTCTAACTTTTCTGACTAGAATTTTCAGTACGATTTTGAGTAGCAGTGGTGAAATGGGAGTCATTATCTTGCCAACCTCAGTGAAAAATCTTTTCCTCTTTCACCATTGAGAATGATATTAACTGTGGATTTTTCATAATGCACTTTGTTATGCTGAGAAAGTTTCCTCGTTTTCTACATTTTCAAATGGTTGAAAACAGTCAAAATAATATTTTGTGACATATGAATCTTACATGAAACAAAAGTTTGATGTTCATACTAAGTTTTTATTAGAACCTAGCCATGTTCATTCTTTTTCACAATGTCTAAGGCTTCTCAGAGTTGAGTGGTTGTGGCAGAGACGATATGGGCCACAAAGCCAAAAATATTTGTTATCTGGGACTTTTCTGGACAATGTTTGCCAACTCCTCATCCAGCCTTTCTGGACCATAAGCTGTATGAAGGCAGGTACTTATTCTTTTATTTAAACACTGAATCTCTGATACATTGTACTATTTACTATGTATTAAATAGTACACACTTAATAAGGATTTGTTGAATAAATTGAATAATTCCAAAATCAATGATTCTATGAAATCTTTAATCTTTTATTACCTACTAGTTCCAATGGCTATCTAAGAAAACAACAAATAAGAAACAACTCTTTATAGACATCTTTACTGAATCAGCATCAGAGTTTAAGGTATAAAGATGACTGGCATTACATATATTGAATGAAATTATATGGATACATGTGTATCTATGTATAAAGAGATATACTCATATACACTGTTCTTGGTACACAAGTAGCAATTTGATTATTTTTTAGTTGCTTTTCCTTCTTGGAGTTAAAATAACTGAAAACTCTAGTATGCTTTAAATCATATCAACTGGTATTATGTATTTTGATTGTTTTTATGTAAAATTATCATAATCAGCCAGGCACAGTGGCTCACACCTGTAATCTCAGCACTTTGGGAGGCCGAGGCAGGTGGATCACATGGTCAAGAGATCAAGACCATCATGGCCAACATGGTGAAACCCCGTCTCTACTAAAAATACAAAAAAAATTAGCTGGGCGCGGTAGCATGTGCCTGTAGTCCCAGCTACTCGGGAGGCTGAGGCAGGAGAATTGCTTGAACCCGGGAGGTGGAGGTTGCAGTGAGCCGAGGTCATGCCACTGCACTCCAGCCTGACGCCTGGTGATGGAGTGAGACTCTGTCTCAAAAAAAAAAAAAAAAAAAATCATAATCATGTGTGTCATAGGACTTTTGTGACTATTCCTTGAATAGCCAATGTGTAGCACCCAGCACAAAGCCTAGACAGAATGATATTGGACAAAAACAAAACTATGGATTCAGAATTTAAATATCACTTTGCCTATTTTACTAAATTTCTGAATGCAGGAATAAATAGCTTTATATTGTAGATGGATATAACTTAAGTTTCTGTCTCATGGATCATTTCTTTCATGTCATTCAGGGTAGTGGGGGTGTATTATAATTCTTTAGGGACAGAGGAACCATGTGATACACTAAAGAGACAAGATTCCAACACCAACGAGGGAGAAAGTCTCTGGCAATCCAACTAAGGGTGACCTTGTGATAATGAATTAGTAACCTCAGTCTTTTGTAAAGGATGGTATTAGCATACCTTAGTCACTCTGCATGGAAATATTAGCTTGCCTTTATTTCTTTCAAAGATGTGAAATGGGAATGGAATACCTTTGACCATTATTATTATCAAAAATAACAAATATGTCGGACCCTATGTTAGAAATTGTGAAGTGATAGGAGTTACCAAGAATGAAGAGAAAGACTGGTGACTGGAGGCAGTTGACAGAGGATGATCATGTGTGCATGGTGGGAGGATAAACCTCCCCTCCCTGCCTTCATGTGGAGCTCAACATTCCTATACAGATAACACTAGAAATCATGACTTTCTCTTTTCTCTTCTAGACATCATGTCCCACAGATGTCTGGAAATGGGAATATTCATCTCAACTTTTTATATTGAAAGACTTTTTAATCCTGCCTGGGTGTGATATCTGAATCTTTCTTGGCCTATTTGGGACAAGTCTCTGCTTTATCAGTACAGTGTGGCCAATTACTTGAGACAGTGGGTTGCAAACTGCTGAACTATGTTCTGAAGATCAATGCTGGACACCGTTAGAACATTTACCCATCCATAGCAAAATTAGAAATGGTAGACATAACATAAATTACATTCTGTATAAAGCTAAATACATTTAAGGATAGCCCTTTAATATGACGTTGTTTTCTCAGTATTAAAATGTCCTTTGTGTTCCCATTACAGAGGCAAAATAAAAAGCTGTATAGACTCTGTGAGCACATATCCTCTCTTCTCTCCTCACCTTCTTCTTTGAACATTCTCCTGGTCTGTGAAATAAGCACTCTGGGAAAAACTGATCTAGACCTAATCTACCTTTGGCTGAAGTGGTCATAGTAGTGATGGAACTTAATTTAGAATTTTTTTTGAAAATGAAAAAAGCAAAAATCGGTAGAGAGAAGGTGATGAGAGATTTCCATGTAGAATGAGTGAGGTCAGAAAAGGTACAAAGAAGACATATGGTGGTAAAGGAGCATATGAGAAGAAAAGACATTCAGTTTTAACAGAATTGAAGTCACGTGAAGGGTGGAAAGTAAAGCTGCAGAGGCAAGTTTGAGTCCAATTGTGAAGCAAAATGACTCCAGATTTTTGCACAAGGAGTGATGTGGTTGACAGAGCTCTTAGATTATTTATCTGAAACTAGTTTTAAATACTGTTACAGTGAATGCAATGGCAGAAAGGCCAGTTTCAACTCTAAGACAGAAGTCCTAATAAGCATGAACATTATCCTGAGCATAAGAAATCACCTAAGGGCGTACACAAGATAAATTCACAGGCAACTCCATAAACCACTGCCCCCAAGTATCTAGGGATTGGCCGTATATAATTTATATGTAGGGCCCCCAGGAGACAAAAGCTGAAATTTATGACAAGCAATGCAGTCACACCCCATCCTAGGGCTGTACTTCTAAGAATTATTGCCCCACTAATGTATAAAGAACTGCAAGGATATGTGTGTGTGCCTGTGTGTTTGTGTGTGCGTGTGTGTGTGTGTGTGTGTTTGTGTGTGTGTGTGTGTGTGTGTGAGAGAGAGAGAGAGAGAGAGAGAGAAAGGGAGAAAAAAGAGACTTTGCTCTTGAATAAAAAGGAACAGTGAAATGGTGCACTTGGCAATACATGTCTAACGCAAAAATAATACACATTTTGTCTCCATTTGGACTGCACTTCCAGGTAGAGGTTGTGCTCAATGAGAATCAAGTTGAAAATGTTTCTCTGGTCCCATTTAAAAGCTTATACATAATGAGATTTCTGCCATCGTGGGAAAGTTAAGAATTCTGGGTGACTTGCCAAATCTTTTGATCGCAGAGTGCTTTTAATACACATTGCAAAGCATTTGTCTTTGCAAGGTGTAAAATGCCAAAGCTCAGCTTCCTTTTTTAATGTCTGATACTCTCCATAGAATCATTTATCTTAAATTTCCCACCAGTGTTAACTCTTTAAGCTCAGTAGCAACAGAGCTATATGTAGATATATATGACTCGAGTCCAGGGGTTGGCAGAATTAGCTCTGCAGTTTTACCCACCGTTGGGATTCAGAGACTATCACAAGCAGCAAAACAATTTGTCTTTTTGATTAATCAGTACTGTTGTTGAGCACCATATATGTTCTTAGTCCCTTTCTAAGAAATAATATGGTACATGATCAGTGCTCTCAGAAGAGGATGTAAAGCCTGTGATATTCATAGAATTTTCTAGAAGGGTACATAAGAGACTGATGTTGGATACCTGTGATGAGTTAAAGGGGATGAAGAAGGTTCCTTTTCACTATTTACCCTTTAATAGCATATGAATTCATACAATTTGCTTCATTTACCTATTTAAAAATAAAATATAAAATGACAACTTAAAAGTTGGTTTGAAGGTAAACATTTATTGGTAGGCAACAATTAAAATGCAATCTCAGAGTGTATGCCAGATGTTGTTTAATGTGACATAGATTCTAGGCTCTAGAAAAGAAAAGGAAGAAGAATGAAGACTGGAATAATTAAGGATGATTTATCCAGGTCTCTTGCACTGCTTGTAGATTATGAATGAGGTCATGCATACAAGGTCCACAGTATTCAAAATGTCCTCAGTCATTTTGGGTAGTCCACAAAGGTGACTCAAATACACTCACTAGCATCCTTCTGAAATCTCTGCGCTGGCCCTTTAGGCATGTGTTCTGTGTGCCCACAGTTGAGGTAGAGCCTGGGCAGTGCTGTTTCTGTCCATCTTGCTCCTGCCTGGGGTGCATCTCTGCCCCCAGCACTACAAGATGTTTAAGTTAAACCAACACCTCTACAATTCACAAACTGCTCATCCTGCATGTGTCACAGCAAAGAATGGCCTTCTAGAACCCCAGCTCTATGCTACACTTTGTCACCTGTAGTTTCTCAGATTTCACAAGCGCTATCATGAAAACCAACTTTTTAACCAGCTCTGTACTGTCAATTACAACCAGTCTGTTGTCCACATAAGGCTGGTCATGGAATGAATACCAGGCTGTTCTCATCATTGTTCACTCTTTCCTGACCCTCCTTTCAGAAGCCCACATATAACCTACTGCCATGAATATGGTTTCATGCAAAAAGATAACTGGATAGAACAGTTCACCATATATGCAAAATATACTTATATATAGACTATAGATATGACATTAATAGAAGATAGTCATATGTTTTTATTCAAAAATGAATAATGCAATGTTAGATGTTTGTTACATTTACATTCCTTACATGTTATTCTGAAACTTTTATGATAGATGCAGTCCTGGAGAAACAGACCCCAGCTCTATAGCACATCCCATGAAATTTATCAGATGGACTCTATTCTCTCCAATTTATAAGGACATGAAAATTAATCTCTTCAAAAATATTGAAAAGCAAGTTTCAAGAAAAACATTTCACACCTTCCAACTGTGAGCACATCTTTTGTTTTGAATCTTCTTATTAAAAAGAAACTTTTAATGGTTTACCACAGCTCCCATTTTTTTTCCACATTTTCACAAACACGTGTTATATTTTTGCTTTTTGGTGATAGCCATTCTAACAGGTGTGAGGAAATATTTCATTGTAGTTTTAATTTGCATTTCCCTGATGATTAGGAATGTTGAGCAATTGCATGTCTCCTTTTGGGAAATTTTAATTCCAGACCTTTTTACACTTTTTATGTTAAAGTTATGTTTTTAAGTTAATTGTTTTCATAGCAATCGAGTTGTTTAAGTTCTTTATGTGTTTTAGATATTAACCCCTTTTCAGATGTATGGTTTTCAAATATGTTCCCAATCTGTGGGTTGTCTCTTCACTCTGGTGATTATTCTTTTTGCTATGCAGCAGGTTTTTAGTTTGCTGTAATCCTGTTTGTTTTTGGTTTTGTTGCCTGTACTTTGGAGTCCATGCCCAAAAGCTCCCCCCCTGAATTTTCTTTTAGTAGTTTTACAGTTTTCAGGTCCTATATTTAAGTCTTTAATTTCTCATGAGTTGATTTTTGTATATGGTGTGAGATAAGGGTCTAATTTCATTCTTTTGCGTGTCGATATCAAGCTTTCCCAATACCATGTATTGGAAAGGCTTGTAGACTCACGGTAGAAATATAAATTAGTACAGCTATTATGGAAAACAGTACAGTAGTCACTTCTTATTCAGAAATGATAAGTTCCAAGACCCCCTCCAGATTCCTGAAACCACAAGTAGTACCAAATCCTATATACGTAGTCAGGTACCCCCATAGCTACTTTTCTGTCAACAATAAACTGTATACAACATCAATTTCGTAAGATTATAGTGGAACTAAAAAATTCCTACCATCTACTGATTTTGTAGCTGTTCTAGCATTGTAGTACAATGTATTACTCACATGTTTTTGTTGGTGCTGGTGTAAACAAACCTACTGTGCTGCCAGTCATATAAAAGACTAGCACATATGATTATGTACAACTAGCACATATGATTATGTACAGCACATAATACTTGATAATAATGAATTACTATGCTGCTGGTTTATATAGTTACTATACTATAATTTTTATCATTATTTTAGAGTTTACCCCTGTTTATTTTTTGAAAGTTAACTCTAAAACAGCCTCAGGCAGATCTTTCAGGAGGCATTAAGAGGAAGGTATTATTATCATAGGAGATGACAGCTTCATGTATGTTATTGCCCCTCAAGACCTTCCAGTGGAACAAGATGTGGAGGTGGAAGACAGTAATATTGATGATCCTGACCCAGGGAAGGCCAAAGCTATAATGTGTTTGTGTCTTTATTTTAACAAAAAAGTTTAAAGAGTAAGATATAAAAATTAAAGATTGAAAAAAAGCTTATAAAATATATAAAGAAAAAATGCATGGCTATACAATTTTTTTTGTGTCTTTCACTAAGTGTTATTAAAAGAGGGTCAAAAACTTTAAAAAACTAAGTTTACAGAGTAAAAAATTTATAGCCAGCTAAGGTTAACTTATTATTGAAGAAATAAAAGTATTTTTAGAGTAATTTAATGTAGACAGTGTATAGTGTTGATATAATCTGCAGTTATGTACAGTAATATCCTAGGCTTTCACATTCACTCACCCCTCACTGACTCCACCAGAGCAACTTCCATTCGTATAAACTCCATTCATGGTAATTTGTATAAGATGTATAATTTTTGTTTTTATCTCTTGTACTGTATTTTTATTATACTTATTCTATGTTTAGATATTTTTAGATACACACGTAATTTCAATTGTGTAGCAATTGCTGACAGTATAAAGTAAAGTAACAAACTGTACAGATTTGTAGCCTAGGAGCAACAGGCTATATCATATAGCTGAGGTGTGCAGTGGGCTATACCATCTAAGTTTACATAAGTGCACTCTATGATGTTTGCATAATGATAAAATTGTCTAACAATGCACTTTTCAGAACATATCCTCATTGTTGAGTGATGTATAATTGTATCTTTTTTTTTCATCTGATAACTGATATGGCTACAATGTGACCAATGGGCAGGTAGGGTATACAGCATAAATACACTGGACAATAAGATAATTCACACCCCAAGAAGAATGGAGTGTGACTGCATGAGATTTCATTATGCTACTCAGAACAGTGTATCTTATGTATTGCTTAGGTTTTGAATTTTCCACTTAAAATTTTGGTAATACAGTTGACCAAAGGTAACTGAGATTGCAATAGGGGGACTACTGCATGGAGATTTCTCAACAAATTAAAAATAGAACTATCATACAATCCAGCAATCCCATAGCTAGGTATGGTAACAAAACAAATCAGTAAGTTGATGTGATATCTACACATCAATTTTCATTGCAGCATTATTTATAATATCTAAAATATGGAATCAACCAATGATCCATCCCATTGATGGATAACTGGAATATGTATGTTATATATATATCACATATAGTCATCCCTCCATATCTGTGGCAGGGTTGGTTTCAGGATATCCATTTCAATTTGCTTCAGGGGTGGGGCCCTCATGGAGAACCTCTGCTAGGGCAGTGTGGAAGGGAAATTTGGGGTTGGAGCCCCCATACAGAGTCCTCACTGGGGCACTGTCTAATGGAGCTGTGAGAAGAAGACTACTGTGTTCAGATGCCAGAATGGTAGATCCACCATTCTGCTTGCACTGTGCACCTGAAAAAGCTGCAGTCATTCAATGCCAATCTGTGAAAGCAACTAGAAGTAGGGTTGTAGCCTGCAAAGTCACAAGGGTGGAGCTTCTCAAAGTTGAGGAAGCCCACCTATTGAATCAATGTGACATGGTTGTGAGACATGGAGTCAAAAAAAAAATCATTTTGGAACTTTAAGTTTTAATGACCACCCTATTGGGTTTTGGACTTGCATAAGTTGTGTGGCCTCTTTGTTTTGGCCAATTTCTCCCATTTGGAGTTAGTATATTTTCCTAATGCCTGTACCCCCATTGTATATAGGAATTGACAAACTTGCTTTTGATTTTGCATGCTCATAGGCAAAGGGACTTTCTTTGTCTCAGATTGAGACCTTGGACTTAGACTTTTGGGTTAATGCTGGAATGAGTTGAGACTTTTGGGGCCTGTTGGAGGGACATGATTGTGTTTTAAAATGTGAGGACATGATATTTGGGAGGGGCAAAGGGAAGGAATGATATTGTTTGGCTGTGGCCCCACCCAAATATCATTTTGAATTATAGTTCCCATAATTCCTCTGTGTCATGAGAGGGATGGGGAAGGTAATTGAATCATGAGGGTGATTACTCCCATGCTACTTTCATGATAGTAAAGTTCTCATGAGATCTGGTGTTTTTATAGAGGACATCCCCCTTCATTCATTTATTATTCTTCTCTTTTCTACCACCTTGTGAAAAAGGATGTGTTTGCTTCCCGTTCTGTCATGACTGTAAGTTTCTTGAGGCATCCCCAGCCCTGCAGAATTGTGAGTCAATTAAACCCCTTCCTTTTATAAATCACCCAGTCTCAGATATGTCCTTATAGCAGTGTGAGAACGGACTAATACACTGACTAAAGCTAACAATGCTACAATTCTCAAGTCAATTTTAAGTGTTCTCATTACAAATGCATAAGTCTATGAGGTAATACATGTTAATTAGCTTGATTTAGCCACTCTACAATATGTATATATTTTAAAACATCACATTATGCATAACAAACATACACAACTTTTATTTGTTAATCAAATATTGAAGAAGAAAGAATTAGGTTGGTGCAAAAGTAATTAAAGTTTTTACCATTAAAAGTTAGTAATTGTGGTTTTTGCGAAAGAAAGAAAGAAAGAAAGAAAGAAAGAAAGAAAGAAAGAAAGAAAGAAAGAAAGAAAGAAAGAAAACTCTTGAGTCAAACATCTCACAGTGGTTTGATGGAAGAAGCATTAATTGTTTTCTACCGTTGTAGAAACTCCTGGTAGATCTAAGGCCTAAATAGCTCTGTAAATTTTGTAGTAAATGCTCTTTGCTGAAGTGTGTACAAGTACTGAGTCAAGAAGTGTTGGGTATAAATGGGCAGAAGTTGCCATGAAAGATGTAAGAGGAAGATTTACAGAAAGAATAAAAATTTACATTCTTAGCGGATGTTCTGTTGATGGCTTGTAATAGTCTCCTAGGAGGTTTACCTTGCAGTCTGGTATCTTCAGAACAAATAGCCTTAGCTTGCGCTGACCTTGATATCGTTATGAATTATTTTAACAGGGCGAAACTTGGAAAAACATCTCTAATGTATTAGATACCATCTTGCTAAATGCAACTTCTAGAATAAAGGTCTTCTCTATCTGTCTGTTTACTGTGTGCTGGAGACATGCCAGGCTATAGGAGCCAGCCAACATAAATATGTAGATCATTCTGCCTTTGAACAAGTTGATATCCAAGTTTGGAATTCTTTTCCATTAATATTTGCAATAACCTGTAAATTTTACAAGATTGAGATGCAGAAAGTTATTTAAATATTTGAGATAATGTTATATATGGAACCAGTAAAGACAACTTCTCAGGGTAGACATACTTCAAAAGATAATGGCATCAAATACTTGTACTAGATCCAGCAAGGTATCCACTGGTTTTGAAACTGATTTGATTATTTGATTAGCAGATGGCTTTGGAAAAAACAATTTATTGTGTCTCCTCTCCTAGTTTATAAATTCAGGAAGTTATCCTAAATGACCAAATAGGTTCCTTTCAGCTTTAAAATTCCATGAGTCAACAATTGCAAATGGAAGTAAGACACCTGAAACACTAAACAGGCAAAATTTAGAAACCATAATTCCTTTAAAAATTGTGACACAGGAATGCATGTATAGCAGTTTGTGCTAAGAAATGCAGGGTGAGGATCTGTGCTACCTAAAGAGGGGAAGAGCAATAACTAATTGGCAGGGCAAAACAAATTTATGACTTCATAAATAACTTCTTTCTGGCATTCAGAATGATAATAAGCAAACAAGTTTATTTTGTCTGTACATACAAAGATGTGCATGTCATTGCGTGAATATATAGTTTATCTGCTGGCTCACCTAGATTATGGCTGAGCTGTAGTTTTTCCTTCATTCTAGCCATACAAGGCAGATTCATGAACTGGTAGATGAGGTAGGATCTGAGGGACAAAAATAATTTACTCCTTACACAAAATGATTCTCTCTTAATTTTTTTTTTTTTTTTTTTTTTGGGGGGACGGAATCTTGCTCTGTCGCCAGGCTGAAGTGCAGTGGCGCAATCTCGGCTCACTGCAACCTCCGCCTCCTGGGTTCAAGCAATTCTTCCGCCTCAGCCTCCCGAGTAGCTGGGATCACAAGTGTGTGTCACTGCGCTCGGCTAATTTTTTTGTATTTTTAGTAGAGACAGGGTTTCACCATGTTGGCCAGGATGGTCTCGATCTCTTGACCTCATGATCCACCTGCCTCGGCCTCCCAAAGTGCTGGGATTACAGGCGTGAGCCACCGCGCCCAGCCCCCTCTCTGA
>CAUYLG010075161.1:0-47820 GCA_963573385.1 Cacajao melanocephalus | reverse complement strand
ATTCAGCTATTGAAACTTGTATATGCTTTGCGAGGTTCTCGTGTTGTTTTTCAGCTCCATCTATTCATTTATATTCTTCTCTTAGGTGTTTATTCTTGTTAGCATTTCATCAAACCTTTTTTCAAGGTTCTTAGTTTCTTTGCATGGCTTAGAACATGTTCTTTTAGTTCAGAGAAGTTTGTTATTACCCACTTTCTGAAGGCTGTTTCTGTCAATTCATCAGATTCATTCTCAATCCAGCCTTGTTCCCTTTCTGGTGAGGAGTTGTGATCCCTTGGAGGAGAAGAGGCATTCTGGTTTTGTGCATTTTCATACTTTTTGTGCTGGTTTCTTCCAATCTTTGTGGATTTATCTACCTGTGGTCTTTGTAGTTGGTGACTCGGATGGGGTCTCTGAGTGGATGTCCTTTTTGTTGATGATGAAATTATTTCTTTCTGTTTTTTTTAGTTTTCCTTCTAACAGTCAGGCCCCTCTGCTGTAGCACTGCTAGAGTTCCACTCCAGACCCTGCTTGCCTGGGGATCACCTGCAGTGGTGGCAGAACAGTAAGGGTTGCTGCCAGTTTCTTCTTCTGTTATCTTCATCCCAGAAGGATACCTGCCAGATGTCATCCTGAGCTCTCTCCTTTGTGAGGTGTCTCTTTGGATATACAGGGGTCGGGGAGATGCTTGAGGAGACAGTCTGTCACTTATAGGAGCTCAAGTGCTGAGCTGTGAGCTCCATTGTTCCATTCAGAGCTGCTGGGCAGGTACATTTAAGTCTGTTGCAGTGGAACTCATAACCGCCTTTTTTTCCCAGGTTCTCCAACCTAAGAAGGTGGGGCTTTATTTATAAGTTTCTGATGTGCTGCTGCCTTTTTTCAGACATGCCCTGCCCAGCGAGGAGGTAGCCTATTCACAATCTGCCAGCAGAGGTGTTGCTGAGCTGCCGTGGGCTCTGCCCAGCTGCTATGTGAGCTTACTTGTGGTTTTGTTTATAAAGGTATAGTTAGAACTGCCTTGGTAATGGCGGTCTGCCTCAGTAATGTGAACTGTCTCTGTAATGGCAGACTGCCTTGGTAATGGCGGATTGCCTCGGTCATTTTTTTCCTTCTGATTGTTGATAAAGCCATGTCTGTCTATCATCTATCTACCAGACAGGGATTATTTTTAATATTTTATCTTTTTTTCCTTCTGATTTTTGATAAAGCCATGTCTATCATCTATCTACCTACCACATACATAGATATGGATTACCATCCTTTTTTACACAGCCTATCATGAAATGTTTCTGTGTCATTAAATACTCTTGAGAAACAAAATTTGAATGTTTGTCTATTAGCCCATCTTATATAAATCAACAGGCATATGTCATTTTACGGCATTTCACTTTATTGCATGTAGCACATATTGCATTTTTTACAAAGTACAGGTTTGTGGCAACCCTGCCACAAGCCTATCTATACCACTTGTCCAACAGCATGTGCTCACTTTGTGTCTGTGCCACATTTTTGTAATTCACATGCTATTTCAAACTTTTCATCATTATGTCTGTTATGATGATCACAGTGATCAGTGATCAATTATGATTGTTTTGGTGTACCATGAATCCCACCATGTAAGATGGAACTTAATTGATAAATGAGTGTGTTCTGCCTTTTCTACTGACTGGGCATTTCCCCATATCTCTTCCTCTCAGCATACCTTCCCTGAGATATAATAATATTGAAATTAGGCCAGTTAATTCTTTTACAGGGGCATCTAGATGCTCAAATGAAAGGAAAAGTTGTATGTCTCTCATTTTAAATCAAACGCTTGAAATTGATTAAGCTTAGTGAGAAAGGCAAATCAAAAACAAAGATGGAGCCAGGTGCACTGGCTCACACCTGTAATCTCAGCACTTTGGGAGGCCAAGGAAGGAGGCTCGTTTGAGCTCAGGAGTTAGAGACCAGCCTGGGCAACATGGTGAAACCCAGTCTCTACTGAAAATACAAAAATTAGCCAGACATGGTGGCCTGTAGTCCCAGCTACACAGGGGGCTGAGGTGGGAGGATTGCTTGATCCCAGGAGTATGAGGCTGCAGTAAGCCATGATCATACCACTGCACTCCAGCCTGAGTGACAGAACCAGACTGTCTCAAAAAACAATAACAAAAAGATAGGCTGAAATCTAGGTATCTTGCCAAGTTGTGAATGCAAAGGAAAAGTTCTTGAAGAAAATTAAAAGTGCTACTTCAGTGAATACACAAATGATAAAAAAGTAAAACAGCCTTAGTGCTGACACAGAGAAAATTTGAGGGTCTGAATAGAAAATCAAATTAGCCACAACATTTCCTTAAGCCAAAGACTAATCCAGAGCAAGGACCTAAATCTCTTCAATTTTATGTAAACTGAGAGAGGTAAGGAAGCTACAGAAGAAATGTCGGAAGCTAGCAGATGTTGGTTCATGAGGCCTAAGGAAAGAAGCTATCTCCATAATATAAAAGTACAAGGTGAGACAGCAAATGATGATGCAGAAGCTGCAGCAAATTGTCTGGAAGATCCAGCTAAGATCACTGATGAAGGCGGCTATACCAAACAACAGATTTCCAGTTTAGATAGAACAGCCTTCTATTGGGAAAAGATGCCATCTAGGACCTTCATAGCTATAGAGGAGAAGTCAATGCCTGGCTTCAAAGTCTCAAAGGACAAGCTGACTTTTATTAGGGGCTAATGCAACTCATGACTTTAAGTTAAAGCCAATGTTCACTTATCATTCTGAAAATCCTAGGCCCTTAAGAATTATGCCAAATCTATTCTGCTTGTGGTCCATAAATGAAATAAGGCCTGGGGACAGCATATCTGTTTACCGAATGGTTACTGAATATTTTAAGCCCACTGTGGAGACCTACTGCTCAGACAAAAAGACTTTTCAAACTATTACTGCTCATTGACAATGTACCTTGTCACCTAAGTGTTCTGATGGAGATGTGCAAGGAGATTAATGTTTTTCTGTGCCTGCTAACAGGACATTCATTTTGCAGTCCATGGACTGAAGAGTAATTTCAAATTTCATGTCATATTATTATTATTATTATTATTAGACAGGGCCTCACTCTGTCACCCAGGCTGGAGTACAGTGGCAAGTTCTTGGCTCACTGCAGCCTCCTCCTCCTGGGCTCAAGCAGTTCCCCCACCTCAGCCTCCTGGGTTTCCAAAACTACAGGTATGTGCCACCACACCAGGCTAATTTTTATATTTTTCATAGAGATGGGGTTTTGCCATGTTGCCCAGGCTGGTCTTGAACTCCTGAGCTCAAATAATCCAATCATCTCAGCCTCCCAAAGTGCTGGGATTACAGGTGTGAGCCATTGAGCCCAACCTAAGTTTTATTGTTTAAGAAAGACATTGTGTATGGTAATAGCTGCCATAGTGATTCCCCTGATGTATCTGAGCAATGTAAATTGAAACCTTCTGGAAAGGATTCACCATTCTTTTTTTTTTTTTTCTTCTTCACTCTGCTACCCGGGCTGGAGTAAACCATTCTTTTCTCTTCTTCTTTTTTTTTTTTCCACTCTGTTGCCCAGGCTGGAGTCAAGCGATTCTCTCACCTCATCCTCCTGACTAGCTAGGACGACAGGTGTGTGCCACCGTGCCCGGCCAATTTTTTATTTTATCTCCTGTTTTTAATTCTTTACAGTCCTTCTCTCTCTCTCTCTCTCTCTCTCTCTCTCTCTCTCTAATTCTTTCTTTCTCTGACAGGGTTTTGCTGTCACCCAGGCTGCAATGCTGTAGTGCAATCTTAACTCACTGAAGCCTCAACCTTCAAGGCTAAAGCAATCCTTCCACCTCAGCCTCCTCCGTAGCTGGGACTACAGGTACATGCCAACACGCCCAGCTAATATCGTTATTTTTTTGTAGAAATAGAGTCTGCCTATGTTGCCCAGGCTGGTCTTAAACTCCTAGGCTTAAGTGATCCCCCCATCCCAGCCTCCCAAAGTGTTGGGATTACCGGCATGAGCCACTGCACCCATCTTACGTTTTTATAATTTCATCTTTTATTTTGATTCAGTGGGTAGATGTGCAGATTTATCACATGGGTATACTGTGCGATGCTGAGGTTTGGGGTATGAATGATCCCATCACCCAGGCAGTGAGCATAGTACCCAATAGGTAGTTTTTCAGCCATTGCCCCTCTCCCACAGTAGTCCCCAGTGTCTTTTCTCATCTTCTTTTCCATGGGATTCACCATTCTTGATATCATTTGTGATTCATGGGAGGAGGTCAAGACAGTAACATTAACAGTTTGGAAGAAGTTGATTCTAACCTTCATCAATGACTTTGAGGGTTCAAGACTTCAATGGAGAAAGTGATTGCAGAGGTGATGGAAATGGTAAGAAAACTGTAATTAGAAGTGGAACCTGAAGATCTGACTGAATTACTACCATCTCATGATAAAACTTGAACAGATGAGGAATTGCTTCTTATGGTTGAGCAAAGAAAGTGGTTTTTCAAGATGGAAACTTCTCCTGGTGAAGATGCAGTGAACAGAATATTACATAAATTTAGTTGATAAAGTAGCAGCAGAGTTTGAGAGGATTGACTCAAATTTTGAAAGAAGTTCTACTGTGAGTAAAATGCTGTTAAACAGCATCGCATGCTACAGAGAAATCTTGCATGTAAAGGAGGGTCAATCAATGCAGCAAATTCCATTGTTTCAAGAAATTGCCACATCCACCCCAACCTTCAGAAACCACCAACCTGACCAGTCAAGCAGCCATCAATACCAAGGCAAGACCCTCCACCAGCAAAGAGATCTGAAAGCTCAGATGATTAGCATTTTTTAGCAACAAAGTATTTCTTAATTAAAGTGTGTACATTTTTTAGACATACTGCTGTTGCTTACTTAATAGACTACAGTATAGTGTATTACTTTTATATGCACTGGGAAACAAAAGTGTTTGATGACCTGCGTTATTCTAACATTTACTTCATTGAGGTGGTCTGGAACTGAACCCATATCTCTGAGGCATGCATGTAACTATAGTTTTTAAAATATATTCCCAACAGATAAACTTTCAGGTTTTTTTTTATCAAGGCATAATCATTGATGATTTTCATCTAGAAAGTTTGTTCTGGGGAATAAATTTATGCTGAAGCTACAGAAGGTGGTAAACAGGTGGAAAACGTAGAATCTAATCATATCATTCAAACACTTTCATTCACATCTGTATTTCTAATTACTCCTGACCCAAAAATGCTAGGTGAACAAGTTAATTAGAATCAAATAGTCCATCTATAAAGAAGGGCTGGAAGCCAAATGCAGGGGATTCCTTATGTATATGCAAGTGAGTGACCCCATCAGAGAGCCATTTCTTCTGGTTACAGTCTTAAGGAACCAAACTCATAACATGTTTTGACAAGGTTAAATGTGGACCTATTAGCTCAGATGTAGCATCTGGTTAGGTGTGGCCTAGGTCGCTGGTCTCCAGAGAGAGGTATGCAAATGTTTATTTTTATGTTATCCTCTTAAATCTTAAATGTTCTACTCTATCACATCTTTTTAATATACGTGAAATAGTCATTGATATGGTTTGGCTGTGTCCCCACCAAAATCTCATCTTGAATTGTAGCTCTCATAATCCCCGCATGTCATGGGAGGGACCCAGTGGGAGGTAATTGAATCATGGGGGTGGGTTTTTCCTGTGCTGTTCTCATGATAGTAAGTCTTATGAGGTCTGATGGTTTTATAAAGGGCAGATCCCCTGCACATGCTCTCTTGCCTGTCGCCATGTAAGACGTGGCTTTGTTCCTCCTTTACCTTCCACCACGATGGTGAGGCTATTGCGAGGTCTCTCCAGCCACATGGAACTGTGAGTCCATTAAACCTCCGTTGTTGTTTTTTTTTTAATAGAGTGTTGCTCTTCTTGCCCAGGCTGGAGTGCAATAGCATGATCTCAGCTCACTGAAACCTCCATTTCCTGGGTTCAAGTGATTCTCCTGCCTCAGCCTCCCAAGTAGCTGGAATTAAAGGCATGTGCCATCACCCTCGGCTAATTTTGTATTTTTACCAGAGACAGGGTTTCTCCATGTTGGTCAGGTTGGTCTCAAACTCCCAACCTCAGATGATCTGCCTACTTTGGCCTTCCAAAGTGCTGAGTTTACAGGCATGAGCCACTGAGCCAGCCAAACCTCTTTTCTTTTAAATTACCCAGTCTCAGGTATTTCTTTATAGCAGTATGAAAATACACTAATACATTCATGTACTAGTACATAATAATGAATAATAAGTTATATACACACATATATTAGTATGCAAGTGGCAGGTGAGCATAACATATATAAATGTTATATTTTTTAACATACTAATTTTTTAAGCCAGAGTGATTAATCAAAACAGTGTGGAGCTTAGAACTTTAGATTTCTGTTGTTGATGGAGCTTTGAGAGTGACTGGGGCTGAAAGTTCCATGAAGTATGGATGGAGCATGACTTTGATCTAATACTTGGCCTAAGTGTGGGAGATATTGGCCAAGCTGAATCCTGGGAAGGTGAATGGAGCCCCTAGTTTGGTAGAGCATAGGATAGAGATGATTGGACCAGGGGAGGTGACAGGGCCAAAAGGTTGAGATCGTCTGGCAGAAGCAAGTATCCAGGGTATGCTAAACTACAATCAAATGGGTAATGTTTTATGGAACATTTGCAGGTGTAGCCTAAGAGAGTCAAAGTGGAAGGAACTAGAACACTTAAGAAGAGAGTGAGTGTCTCAAAAAAAGAAAAAAAGAAACAGATCCTGGAGTCTTCTTGTAAAAGGAAGGTGGTCCCGTTGAGTAGAACATGTGTGGCCCAAATCCTGGAGGTAGGGGCAGAGTAATAGCACAGATGGGGGCAGGGCAATAGCAGTTGAACATCGCCAGGCAATGTGCACCACGGCAGAAGGAGCACTCGGGGGCAACAGGCAAGAGAGCATGTGTGGGGGATCTGCCCTTTATGAAACCATCAGACTCAGCCTAGGAGTCTCCCAAGAGCACATATCAGCCATGCCCATTCGTCTGTCATCCTAGGCAATAACCTAGTAGGTTCTTGCAGTAACAGAGCACAGGACAGACGGGTTTCAATAGCAGTGGTAGGGGGAAGTCTGGCTAGCATGGGCCATGAATGAAAGTCCTGAAGCTTGAATGAGATAGCCAAAGATAAGATAGGAGAACCCTGAAATTACTGCCCCCCCAACCCCCTGCCCATCACTGGGTTTTGCAGAGGGTCGATTCTGCGTAAACATAGTATCTACTTCATGGCCAATTGTGGCATATTATGATAAAAAGCTATCCTTAAGACATTGAGTCCCTTCTGTCTCCCCCAAAAGAAAAATAAACATTCAAAAAGAATAATAAAATTAGGGAAAAAAAACAATTAGAAGCATTTTAGCTGGTATGTTCCTCTTTTTTTGATTGGAATACAAAGACGTTTCATTTTTGTCTTTTTTTTAGATAGTGAATTATTAAATTTCTTTGGCAATAAATGAGGAAAAGAAGAGGAAAGAAAAGTTCTGGGCTGTAATGGGTACTGGTTTCTACTTATCTTTCTGATAATGTGAATTCGAAACAGTTCAATCACAGTTAGCCACTACAAAAATTAGTACTGGTAACCTTTTTGTAGATGATAAAATACAACATATCCAGTGGACATAAACATGTTCAGAAGGTTTTGGTCCTGCAGGTCAATTTTTCCCCCCAGAAACAGAGGTGAAGTGAACAGATGATTGGGTTGGTAATTCTGTTGTACATTGCAATTCACCCAGCTGATTGTCATCCACAGAAATGAGGAAGATAGGTTTTAGCTTTTATTTGTCATGTGATATTAATAGCCAGATGTTTTAATGGCACCTTATTTGAGGTCCATCGATCCTTTGAATATGTGTAGAAAAGCATGGCTATCATTTTTCACCTGCCCACATCTGAACACATTCAGATACCATGGAAACCACAACGGAAGAAAAAAATATACTTATTCTAAGAGGGATGTTTAAGTGTCCTTTCTTCCGTACA
This sequence comes from Cacajao melanocephalus, assembly GCA_963573385.1. Taxonomy (NCBI): domain Eukaryota; kingdom Metazoa; phylum Chordata; class Mammalia; order Primates; family Pitheciidae; genus Cacajao; species Cacajao melanocephalus. Next base: position 39,822 of record CAUYLG010075161.1, on the reverse strand, counting down.
GCCCTGGGGTGTGACAATGTGCTAGGGCCTGCTGTGTTTTCTGGCATGAGCTCCCATCTCTGAGGGTCCTGAGAAAGACAGTGGAGTGATCCTGGAGTCCTCTTGTAAAAGGAAGGTGGTCCCATTGAGCAGAACATGTGTGGCCCAAATCCTGGAGGTAGGGGCAGAACAATAGCATGGATGGGGCAGGGCAATAGTAGTTGAATATGGCCAGGCAATATGCACCACAGCTGAAGGAGCACTAGGGGGTAGGCTGAAGTCATTGGCAGATGCATCTGCTGCTGCTGCAGGAGGAATTGCTCCCAGCAGTGCTGGAATCAGCTCTAGCTGGATCCCAGGGTCTGGGGTTCTGCCATTTTCCTTTCCTCTGGCTGCCTGGGATCCTCCCATTTTACCCTGAGTCTGCAGTCATTGACGATTAACTTTTTAAAGGACTTCTCTGCAGCCATGTGTGCAACCTGCCCTGTGGAAACCTGGATGAAAGCACACCATTGTCTCTGCACAGCAGGGATTGTCCAGATCCTCTAAAGAGGTAGAGATTATTTCTTAAGATCTGTCTCAGTAATGGTATCACCCAGACCACTAACATCTAGTGTGGGGATAGACTTGTCCTCTGGTAGTTCCAGATGAGGTGTGGTTGAATCCTACTATAGAAGCTTATCTGCTACAGGGTCATTGACTCCATAATATCAATCTTTAATATCTGATCAGCAAGGGAATCATGTGGACCTGTAGTCTTCTCATGTCTGTATGGAAACTCCTCTCCTCTCTTACCCTCTCCCTTCCCCCAAAAGGAGAAAATGTGGGGCTTATTCCTTAGGTAATAGGGTATGGTCTAGGCCAGTTTGTCCAGCATGTCACTGGTGGAGGTGGCTCTCCCCAGCAGGCCAACTGGCCATCTTCAATCTGAGTTAGAAACCCCTCCCTCCACATTCTCTATGTAGTACTTTTCTCTGATATCTGACTTTGGCATGTCATCTTATAAAGGCAACTCAGCATCACAAACCTGGATGGGCAGGCCATGCTCCAGGTCTAAGAGGCAGGTCTGACAGACATGCTTCAGTCTTCTGCAGGTTTGACACACTTTATTCTTCTTGAAATGCACGTGGACTCCAGGGTACCAGCAAAATTGTGAATGGCCTGGCATGGATTTTGCATTTTTCTCATTCTTTGGTCATTCAGATATAAGAGTTTCCTCTAAGACATGTCTGGTATGGAATGGAGAAGTACGCATCTTCCCAATGTTTCCTGTTTAAAGTGTTGAAACCAAGACAGGTCACCATCTTGAGGGGGTCTTGAGGTAGTGGTAGCTTTTAGGTGGGAGAGAACCACCATCATCCCATCAAGTCCAGCTCTTCTCCATTCCCCTGTTCCCGAGGCCCTGGGTGATTGCCTTTGACAGTATATGATTCTCCTTTCTTGATTCAAGGTGAAACTCACTGCTCAGGAATTCCCATTCTCAGAGAAAACTCTGGATTTCCTGGTCTCTCCAAGAACTGGCCTACAATACCAGGGCTCTGGTAGCCTGAGTCAGGAAGATTGCTTGAGGTCAGGAGTTCAAAACCACCTGGGCAACACAGTAAGACCCCATCTTAAATTGCATGCTTTTCTGCTAGAAAACTGAGATAAATAACCTGAAAGTCCAGTTTTTTTCACAAGTATCTTCATCCAGGAACAAAATAACTTCCCTGTAATCGCAGCACTTTGGGAAGCCAAGGCAGAAGGATCACTTGGGATCAGGAGTTTGATATCAGCCTGGATGCCATAGGGAGACCTGGTCTCTTTGGCCAGCCAGCATGGCCAGGCTTACCCTGCAATTGTGACATTGCATCTTCATGAAAAGCCAGCTTCCTGACTTGTGCTGACATTTTATTTCTCACAGAGCAGCAAGAGGCCAGGACCGTCTCCCAGTCTGCATGGGATGGCCATGGTTATGTTTACCCTCCACTTGTGTGTATCCTGAATTATGGGACACCAAGTTTACATAAACCATAAAAATAAATTCTTCTCCAGACGTTCAAATTTAAAATATCTCCTTTCCAATACATCTTATAGGTAAGATGTGCACAGCTCCCACTGTGGCCCTCATCCATCCAAATTCAATGGTGAAGGTGATCGGTATTACTGAGAACAAAATAAAATGGCATGGAATGTAAATTGACTGCTGAAGGTGACGTTGAAGCAGGAGGCAATGTCTCCATGGGACAGTGAGTTCATGATGAGTGACAGTACGGATGATCCCCAAAGACACAGTGGAAAGGTGACACCGGGGATCATGAAGAGCTCTCAAGATAGAGTGGACATTGTAGTCCTGCCCGCCCCAGCCTATATAAGTGAAATAATAAAAATGAGTTTCTCAAGACAGAAAGACGGCATCCCTGTCCTGACGAGGCATCTGCTCACACGTTCTCCTTAGCAGGGATATGAGCAGCTGGAAACCAGCCACTGTTTCTGAAGGCTTTTTTCCAGATGTGTGAGGCTCTCTGAATTCTGACTGAGCTTTCCCCTTCTCCCCCCAGATATGCTCTCTCAGCTCAAAAGTTTGACAAGATCAAATCACCAGAGCTATTTAAACATCCTACTTTGGATAACACCTTCCAAGACAACTAATGACTGTAGCTTGTTTAGACTCCCTTCCCATTCCCCTCGTCACACACAGACTAGAAGCCAGGAAAATTCATCTTTCTCCTTAAGCCACCCCTCCTTACCATCTAAATGCCAAGCTGACTTAGAGTCAACTTCTGGATTTGGGATTGTTACCTTCTTCCTTAATCTCATAACAGCAGCCTCTCAGTGGTCAAGCTAAATCCATTTAGCTTAGGTCTGACTTGTGGATCTTCTGAGGTGGAAAAAAATTTTTTAAATAATTCTCATTCTTTAGAACAACTGGTAATAATGAGAAAAACTAATGGGCATTCATAAGCTGTTATAAGACACAGTTCCTGTTCTATGCATTATTCATTTATGCAAACTGTTGAAAAGGTACCAAATTCACTGTGCAACTGGGCTGGAAAAGTCCCTGAACTCAAGATTGCATTGGTATGCACATTTCTGAGGCTTGGTTCTGTTTAATATTTTCATCAGTGACCCACTTAAAGGAGCAGAGAGCAAGCTCATTAAGTTCCTAGATGGGAGGGATGACCAGAACATTAAAGAACAGGATTAGAATTTCCCCAGCCCTTGCCAAATTAGCAAAACTGTTAGAGTCAAATATGTTCATCAGGGACACAGAGTAAAGTAAGCTGACCAAATGCAAGCTCAGTGGTAGGAAGTTATTTAGAAACTGAAAAGAATATGGATGCATAGACTCGTAACGGAAAATGAACTAGCCCAGTGAACCAGTGGTATTCATTAGGGCCTCTGCACACCTTTGCAATGGGCTCAGATACCTAGTTTGTGAATTGGCCTTCCCCAAGATTTCTAAGAATTCCAGGGAGCTTTTCTTTCTCATGGGCACCTCTAGCTTCAGTTCCTGGTTCCACTTAATTAGCTTGGGTTTTGGCTCATTTCACTGTCCTGTCTTAGTCACCATATTACAAACCATGTTCACCCAGACATTAAAAACCATTTCTCTCCCATGAACAGATAACAGCTTCCTGTAGAAGGGCCCTTCTGTCTCTTTGACTGTCTTGGCTCTTGTTCAACTCTTCCAATTAAACTTCTACCCCAAGGAGCTTAACAAGGTAGTTTCCTAAATATAGACAGTTCTTTTCCTAAGAGGAGCGCTGAAACCAGCTGTTACAATTACAAGCACCTGTGTTCCCTAGCAAAGATGAGCATGACAAAGTTACCAGCTAATAGTGCTATAGTCAGGGGATGGCAAATTCTGTGAAGTAGCAGGGAGTAAACATCTTTGGTCTCTTGCAATTACTCAACTCTGGTTATATAGCATGAAAGCATTCTTACACAATACATATAAATAGATGGCAAGGTCAAGGCCCTGTGGTGGGCCATAGTTGCCAACTCTTGCTAGGTTCAACTTCAGAATCTGTGACTTTCTGGAAGTCTTAACAACCATCTTGTCCAACCAGCTCATTTTACACCTGCAGAAACCAGGACCCACAAAGTAAAATGACATTTGTGCAAGTTCACAAGATAGTTAAGCCTGAGTTGAAACTTCAAACAGGTAGCTCAATTTCCAGGTCAGCACTCTTTCCACTGCACCATCATCAGGCTATTTCCAGAAGGTTCTGCAGATCCCTCCTTTAATTGGCAGAGCCTTTGCTAGAAATTTTCCCACTTAACATTTAGTGCAATGCATTCGTTGTATTATGTGTAGTACACAGTAATATCATTCGGTAGCCTCCCTAGGACCCGAGATGAATATGTGACTAAGATTTGGGTGAGGTTGTCTCTACCTCCTAAAGGCAATCTGAGAAAATCAGAAGAGGCCAGAATAGATTAGAAAGGAAAGCTATGCACAAAGTTCAAATGATAACAGTTTTGTTAATTAAAGGTGACATAAAATCTTCACATACCAAGAGGAACATTTTAAGGAGGAGCAGTTGCCTTTCATCTCCTATTAAAATAAAAAGAGCAAGACTGGAGGGCAGGTTAGATCACAGAAAGAACCTGCCAGCGATAACTCTGTTACGTGCAAGAACTGCAAGCCAGAGGAAGTCATAGAATTCTCTTCCCAGCCATATCTGAGAGTTGCATCTTCTGGGAAGTGTTAGGAGAGAGAGAAACAGACTATGATTATGATTCTCAAAATTCTCTCTTTAAGTCCCCTGAAAGCTGCAGGAAAGAACCCTTCTCTGAGCCAACAGGGATGCACTGAATCATTACTCTTAATGAGAACAGGACAGTTTGTTTTTTTTTAAGAAAGTTGTGACAGGCATAACCTGAAGTGGATACTTGGGAAAAATAATTGTGCTGATTTCAAAGGAGTGCCCCAAATGATGCTCATTTCCATTGGCAAGATTCTGGGGTAACTGACGGAAAACCCTCTATTCAGGGTCAGAAGCTTGTAGCCCCTTCCAAATATTTGTGTGTGGACTTGCTCAAGCCCTCTACCTCAGTAGAGGCCAGGGGGTTCTTGATGTGGATGGTCATTGATCTTTAATTTGAATACCCAGTAGCTGGAACCTATTCCTCCTTGAAAGTCAGGGCCAAGTGTTTATGAGAACTCTTACTACCTTTGATAAAGATAAATCCTAGAGTACATCTTGTTACTAACTAAAAATGGTGCAGTCTGTTCAAATGTTATTTCTGGACAGTACATTTCATGAAACTATCCCACAAGATTGTTTATCTCAAGCCACAACTTCTCCAGAGTCTATTTTTCAAAATGACAAATTTCTCATGATGACTATTTTTCATTATTTTAATTTTTTTCCAGATGATCCAGGAACCTGCACATCTTGCGCTATGGGGTATTACATGTAAGTCTGGCCTTCCTTTTCATGGCAGTAACTTTTCTGCAGTTTAAGCATTACTGACTTAATCCACAATCCTGTGATTAAAGCAAAGTGGCCCTGCAGCCTGAAGCAACTCTGTCCTGTCAGGCCATTAATGAGCAGTTCTTGGATTTAGCAATAAGAGCCCAGCTGCTTCCTTGCCTCGAAAGGAGGCCATCTCTTTCTTGATCCTGGAAGTCATCCAGCCTGACACTGGTGTCTAGGAATCCTGCCATGGGTTACCAAGATTCAGATCTTGCTGTTCATGGACAGACCTTAATAACATACCTGGTCCTAAGTAAGCTGTTTGTAAATGTCAGCATGGAGACCTTGTCCTTAACCAGAGTGAAGGCTCCAGGGTGAAGCCAGGTGCTATGTTAGCTCTTAATCAACTCCTAGGTAACTTAGAGACACAGACCACTAGGTTAAATGAAACACAGTTAACCATCATTCCCAATATACTCTAATAAAAATCCACAAAATCAGAAATGGTGTGTTTTAACATCACCTCCTCTTCTAGTCTCCCTTCCAGCACACCCTGTTGACGGTCTAGAAGAAAAGCCAAAGAGAAAGGAGATGCAAAGGAAAGGAAAGTCCTGTGTAATGCAAGGGCTGCATAATCCCTCCCTGTCCTCCTAAGAACTCAGGAATTTTGTGATATGCAAAGTCTCACGAGTGTTTCATCTCTTGATCATTCCATTGAGATTGTCAGAGACACAAGGAGGATGTTAATCCCCTGAAGAGAAAACTGAAGCTCAGAGGGGGGCGAGATTTTACTCAGGTTGCACCACAACTAGTGACAGGTCTACATTTGGGACATTTGGGCTTTGGCAGGTCACCTCCTCTGTCACCACATTGCCTTTTCCCTCCATCCATGGAATTGAACCCACCTGTCCAAAAACAAATATACTTGAAATGTGGTAATAGACGGGAAGACAGGAGGAGTGAGAACGATGGGAGAGAAAGGGAAGCCCAACAAGCTGAAACATACTAAAAATGATCAGTTAACCTTATCAGTTCTTAGCCTTATGGTTTTAATCTAACTTTTCCAGAATAGCCTGCCATTCTCTACATTGACCATGTCTCACATCACTGCACTCCTGACACACTTAGGGTTTTTTTGTATGTTTTTGTTTTTGTTTTTAGACAGAGTATCATTCTGTGACCCAGGCTGGAGTGCAGTGGCATGATTTCTGCTCACTGCAACCTCCGCCTGCCAAGTTCAAGCGATTCTCGTGCCTCAGCCTTCAGAGTAGTTGGGATTACGGGCACATGCCACCATGCCTGGCTAGTTTTTGTATTTTTAGTAGAGACAGGGTTTTGCCACGTTGGCCAGGCTCTGTTAAACTTTGTTAAACATCCTCTGTTAAACTTTGGAGCCAAAGCTGTCTGCCTCTCCAGCTCACCACAACTTGTAAATGTGCATGTTTCATAAAACCCTCTGAAAAACAAATACCCTGAATGAACATGCTCCAATGTCACTAAGGGTAAAACATGAGATATTTGTTTCAAGAAACAAACATATATAATACTTGAAAACATTTAGCAACTTTGAATACAGCTAGTGAAATGTTAAACAGTAGAAGTTATTGCCGGGCATGGTGGCTCATGCCTGTAATCCCAGCACTTTGGGAGGCCAAGGTGGGAGGATCACCTGAGGTCAAGAGTTTGGAACCAGCCTGGCCAACATAGTGAAACCTTATCTCTACTAAAAATACAAAATTAGCTGGATGTGGTGGCACACCTGTGATCCCAGCTACTTGGGAGGCTGAGGCAGGAAAATCACTTGAACCCAGGAGGCGGAGGTTGCAGTGAGCCGATATCACGCTGTTGCACTCTAGCCTGGACGACAGAGGGAGACTCTGTCTCAAAAAAAAAAAGTCATTAAGGAAGAAATGCAAAGGCTTCCCCTGATATCATGCTGATGCTTTGAAATTCATCAAGGGCGGGGGTCAACTTCAGTTCACTCCCCCTTCAGGTAGGCCTGCAATCCAGTAGAGTCTGAATTACAACATTTTACTGTATAATGAGAATAAGAGTTAACATTCATAAAAATATTTATAAATAAAACTTAAAGCAATTTGATACTACTGTTAATAATCTGGTCACAGACATTTTAGTAAGCTGCTTGGACTCAACACCAAGCTATTTCAGGCCTCAGTGCCAGCTGCTATGTGACAAATCACACAAACGACCTTTTCACACAGACTTTGGTTAAAATCCCAGTCCTACCTTTAACTAGCTGTGTGATTTTGAGCACTCAAACTTGAGCTCCAGTTCCCTTATCCAGAAATTACAGATACATGATAGCTACCATAAGAGATTTATACAGATTTCGATGAGCTAATACTTGCCACATAATCAGTACTCTATAAGTAAGTATCAGTACCTCTTCCTTCTCCCCAGCCTTCTCCCAGCTGCTACGATAAAGAGTCCTTGGAAGTCCAAAAGGAGGTGTTTAATTACTTGGGTTGAGGGGGGCACAACAGGCCAAGCCTGAAATTCAATTATCTACTCCTGTTGAAAACACTGCACAGCCTGCGTGCAGTGGCTCACACCTGTAATCCCAACACTTTGGGAGGCAGAGGTGGGCAGATCACCTGAGGTCAGGAGTTCAAGACTACCCTGGCCAACATGGCAAAACCCCCTCTCTAGAAAAAAAATACAAAAATGAACCAGGAGTGGTGTCCCGCACCTGTAATCCCAGCTACTTGGGAGGCTGAGGCAGGAGAATCACTTGAACCTGGGAGGCAGAAGTTGCAGTGAGCCGAGATCACACCACTGCACTCCAGCCTGGGCAACAAGAACAAAACTCCATCTCAAGCAAACAAAACATAACAACAAAAAACTCTGCATAGATATATATAAGGATATTAAATTAGGATAGTGAAGAGAAATACATCAACAGATGTTGAAAGAAATGATGTCTTCTTCCTCTAGGTTTGATCACCATTGTTATAAAATCTGTCCTGAGAAGACCTACAGTGAGGAACTGGAATGCAAGGCGTGCAATAGTAACTGCGGCAGCTGTGACCAGCATGAGTGTTACTGGTGTGAAGAGGGCTTCTTTCTCTTGGGTAAGGCAGAAAATGGCACCGTCTAAGGTGAGAACCAGGCACTGGAGCTCCACCCAGTCGGGACCACAGGAGTGCACATGTGATTGGTTTCAGGGTCTGTGCGTGTGGGCACCTCTGGCCCAAGGAGGAATTTTAATTTGGTTTGGAAATAAACATTAGCCAGGACCATCTCCTTCTGCTTTTATTACTGAAGCATGGTTCCTGTTCCACTAATTAATCTCAAATATCTCCAAGCTGACGGAAACAAGACTGAACTGGTCGGAGATTGGGAGTGGGGACCTGAAGATAAATGTTTTGGCATTGAAGTCACCTGGAATATTCAGAACTCTGATCCTTGTCTTGAGACTTAATCCAGCTTATATATCCCTGTGTACTGTAAGAATCTAAAAAGATCTTAGGTTTTGGTCAACTCACTGACTTTGATGGAAATGGATAGTTAGGAAAGAAATACAATGTGAATCTTCAAACTGAGGAAATATTAACCCAATGCACTTGAGAGTTTGGGGGAGAAAGAATGAGAAAGACAGCCCACAACGATCTTCAGTGGTTCTCCACAAAGAGACTTATTTTATTCATAGTTTTTCAAGGCCTCAAGGATTCTGTATTCGATGCTTTGAACCCTTTAATGGCCAGTGTAAATTCTCAGTTGAAAGAGGACTTAGGTAAAAAGTGTTGGTTGTTTTTTTTGGTTTTTTTGGGTTTTTTTAGACGAAATCTCGCTCTTCTCAACCAGGCTGGAGTGCAGTGGCGCCATCTCGGCTCACTGCAACCTCTGCTTCCTGGGTTCAAGCAATTCTCCTGCCTCAGCCTCCTGAGTAGCTGGGATTACAGGCACCCTTCACAGCGCCTGGTTAATTTTTGTACTTTTAGTAGAGACGGGGTTTTGCCATGTTGGCCAGGCTGGTCTCGAACACCTGACCTCAGGTGATCCACTCATCTTGGCCTCCCAAAGTGCTGGGATTACAGGCGTGAGCCACTGCGCAGGGCCTGGATTTATTGAAACACATTTCTTGGTTGAAATAAGCTAAAGCCATCTTGGTTTCTTTAAAAACAAAGGCAAAAGCTGGGCACAGTGGCCTGGCCAACATGGTGAAACCCCGTCTCTACTAAAAATATATAAATTAGCTGTGCCTAGTAACATGCACCTGTAGTCCTGGCTACTCAGGAGGCTAAGGCAGGAGAATCACTTGAACCCGGGAGGTGGAGGTTGCAGTAAGCCAAGATCATGCTACTGTACTCTAGCCAAGGCAACAGAGAGAGACTCCATCTCAAAATAATGATAAAAACAAATGCAAAGAAAAATGTCCCCAAGATTTCCTCCAGCCTCTTTAGAACTTGGTCTTGCATAGAGCCCCAAAGCCTTCATGCTTTCTCTCTGTGTTCTCACACAGGTGGCAGCTGTGTGAGGCAATGTGGCCCTGGCTTCTATGGTGACCAAGAAATGGGAGAATGTGAGCCCTGCCACCAAGCGTGCGAAACCTGCACGGGCCCCGGCCGTGACGAGTGCAGCAGCTGCCCAGAAGGACTGCAGCCGCTGCGTGGGATGTGTGTGCGTGCCACCCAGACCCAGGTGGAGGGCAAATTCTGGAACGGTATGTGCCTCCTAAACAGAGATCACAGGGTCTGTGCATGCAGGCACCTCAGGCCCAAGGAAGAATTTTATGACAATACCCCCTCTCTAGAAAAAAAATACAAACAATCAGGCATGGTGGTGCGCACCTGTAATCCCAGCTACTTGGGAGGCTGAGGCAGGAGAATCACTTGAACCTGGGAGGCGGAGGTTGCAGTAAGCTGAGATCACACCACTGCACTCCAGCCTGGACAACAAGAGCAAAACTCCATCTCAAGCAAAACAAAACAACACAACAAAAAACTCTGCATAGATATATGTAAGGAGATTAAATTAGGGTGGTGAAGAGAAATACATCAACATATGTCATGAAAGAAACCATGTCTTCCTTCCCTAGGTTTGCTCACCATTGTTATCAAACCTGTCCTGAGAAGACCTAGGGTAGGGGTCTAGCTGCCTGCTCTGCTTTCCTCCTTCTGTAACCCCGGTTTTTTAGTTATCCAGGAGAGAAAGGCTGTACAGAGTCAAGTCGGGTCATTCCCGAGTCTCTCTGATGCTTGTAGCAGGAGTGGGTAGGAAGCTGAGGTTGGCATTCAGCCAGCAGAGAGAACCCAAAAGGCAATTTGTGACTGGTCTACCCGCTTGAGTTCCTACCTGGGTGAAGTAGGCCCAGAAGTAAGTGAAGAGAGTCACGGAGGGAAATGGCCCCAGTACCATTTTCTTAGAAATTTCAGAGTCACTTCTATCACAGGCATGTATCTTCTTACTAGAGTAAAGGGAAATTTTACCTGTAGGGTAGGCTTTTCCAGTTAGACAAGGAAGAACTGCTCGAATGCATTAGAATTTATGCTAAAAACAGTTGGTCTCTGTGGCTGAGTTCTTAGAGCTCACCATCGTTCAAGTTTGCCTTTAAAAATTGCTCTTCTCAGTTGCAGACAGGGAATGTGTGGAGCTTCTGAGGAGGGTGGGGAGGGCACAGGTGTGGGAGCTGGGGATCCGACAGCAAAGTCCTGCATCTGCTCTTTCCTCCCTGATCTTTAGAACACGCCTCCTCATACTTAAGCCTCGGTTGTAGGCTTCCTTGCAAGGTAATTACAAACTTTCAGCGACCTCTCCATGTCCGAGGTGGTTACAAAACAAAATCCTCTCCCTGCTGGAAAAATCTGACTCATGTTCCATGCAGAGACACTCACAAAAACAGGAGCTGCTCTTCATTTGATTTCGAGGCAGGAATTTGTTAAAAGGGTCACTTCGGTGCAGAGGCAATGGCAGTGAAAAGAGGGCTGCGCAGGAGGATATGCTAAAGGCTTGAGGGAGTGACAGTTCTGTGGCTTCTGCCGGGCTTGAGAGGAGGCGTGCCCACGGCTGCCGTCTACCACCGCAGCTTTACACATGTGACTTCAAGGAAGAGCAGCTCAGAGACCATCAAAACCCCAGCAGCCGAAGGCCACGGAGAACACGGGCCCTATTTCAGGGACATAGCTGGAGAAGATTATTCAATCCAGATTGGGATACCTTCTGTGAGTTATAGCTGAACCAAAACGCTGAAAATGAGTTTATCTGGCATTCAGGCATTTTAGAGGCGGTGCAAGCCAAGAGGAAAATGGTCTGGTGCTGTGTTTCTTGCTGAACATCTGTATTTTATCTGGCGTCCAGATGATGACACGGTCCAGGGAGCCAAGCGTTAGAGCAGCCTTGATTCCCCACATGATTTCACGTCCCTTCAACTGGACTACGCATTTTGCAAGCAGAAACCAGACTTAAGTGGTTCCCTTTTGTGAAAGCACCACACCCACCCCTCCACATTTTCTACTATCATAATATAATGTTTTTGAAGAGAGGAAGGAATTAGTGCATTTGGGGATTTCTCACTAAAAGGGGATTGGGGACGGAGACGAGTGTTTCTCATGCCTGAACAAAAACAATCAAGTCAATGACAAAGCTGTACTTTCTCATTCCTATGATCTATGAAATAAGACATGCAGACCATTAACACAGAGAAAAAGCCATTTATTCACTAAGCAAGGTAAAGCTATAGCTCAGCTTCCCCCAGCCTAGTTTCAGCACTGAAATGGATAGCAAATGGGAAATGCATTCCATAAAGTCCTGGGAGTATTTGAGATGATTCCTACAACCTTCTCCTGACTTCTTTTTCTTAAAAAACAGGATTGAGAGTGTAATAGGAGAGTAGAGGGTTCCAGAGAACAAGCACTAATTAGCCACACCTTTAAGATGATGGAAAGCAGATTGCAGTCATCCTGGGTCAATTCAGAGGAAACCCAGGCAAATTACAGAGTGCTTTTGAGAGGATATAGCTGCCTAGGTGGTACCAGCACATTTTCCTGTTTTGCTTGGGTTTCATTTTGTTTTGTTTTTCAAACACAGATTCAGATTCAGGTAGGAAAGGTAAGATGACACACACTTCAGTCTATTCTTTCACCCATGCTGCTCCCCAGTGGAAACAAAAAGATCATGTTTGCATCTGAAGACTGCAACCAAACCCATCAACGTCTATCAGCATAGACTAGGAAGATGCCCTTGAAATAAAAGTCCAGCTAGAGTTCCCTGCACTCCTCTTTTAATAAGATGGCTAATCAGGATGAGAATGACTACAGTGAGAGAGCCACCATTCTTTGCCAACTACCAACAAAGTGGGAATACCTCCCACCTAGTCCAAGGATGCAGATTCTTCCACCTATGAGACAGTGCCTGACAAATCCTCCAGCCAAGGCTAAGTAATCAAAGATGGCGCTGGCCTCTCTGTTCTTTCAGCCACCAAAAAGTCACTGAACAAATGTACAGATCATCCCCAGACCCTCTGTCCTGATCACAAGTATATTGTGACAATTATTTAGTGTCCCTAAGTGGCAGGAATAAAACCAGTATTCAACAGGCTGCAAACAGCTTCAGCAGTGACTCAAGCATCACACAAACTTGGTGGAAAGGTTCAGGTGCAGCAGACCATGGGCTCTGAAAGAAGATGATGGCTTCAGCTGGTTTCCTGAAGCCACTGTTGGGAATGGCCAGTTTCCTCTGTTACTGTTAAACCATTTGGATTTTCTTAAGTGGTTTCCACCCAGTAGTGCTGGAAAGTCCTAGGAGTAATTTCTGTACATTCTCCTACTCCCTATTTCCATCATTGATTAAAACCATGTTACAGCAGGCTCTAATTACATACTCTGGTGATAGTCTAATCTACTGAATACAGCCATAGTGAATTAGGTTTTTGTCTGACCACATCCTAACAATTTATCACTAGCCTGTCTCTTTATCTTAATTCTTATCCTTGGGGAAAGACTAGAGTCCCAGAGTTAGTCATAAACACTGAAAGCCGCTCACATGTGAAAAAAAAAAAAAAATCAGCTTCAATAGTGGGAAGATTTGTTGCCTAATAGTCATTGAACTTTAGAATAAACTTTAAAGATGCCATGGAAATCTGATTTTTAGAAAGACTTTGTAGATGTGTACAGCTGCCTCACTTAGAAATGAGTACACCATGTTTAGTTATTTAACCAACCAGAACACAGAGTGAAAAAAAACACATGGCACTGTGTAAGTAATTAAATGTTTGGCCAGTAGGATGAAAGAACCATCTGTATCAGCTTGCACGGATTGTTACATACTCAGGAGTTCTGTAAGTGGATTGTTAAACCACTGACAGCTTGAAATTAACTATGGTGGGAGTATTTACACCACAGAAATTGGAAACACTACAAATCAGTTTTTGGTTTTTCATTTTTCTAGAGACCTGTCTCAGCAGCAACACTATTACTTTGGCTTCTATCAAACTACTTCAGAATTTAAATTCATTACTGAAAAATTCTAAAGCCTATATCTATACCCTCTAGCAGGAGCGTGCTTTAGAGAGTGACACACATGAATTCAAATCCGGCTCTGTGATTCGTTAGATGTGCGACCTTGAGCGAGTTACTCATCCTCTCTGAGCCTCAGTGTCCTTGTCTATAAAGTGAAAACGTGAAACTGCCTCACACAAAGTCATTTTAAGAATCAAGTGAGAGTATACATCTGAAGCTCTCAGGACACATGGAAATCTACTCTACTCCCTATCCTTTGACTCGATCCAGTTTTAACACTTGAAACACTAGTTTGCTTTGAAAGCAGCATTCCCCGGCTCATGAAAGAAAGCAATTTGGGGCCGTGCGTGGTGGCTCTCGCCTGTAATTCCAGCACTTTGAGAGGCCAAGGTACGCAGATCACTTGAGGCAAGGATTTCAAGACCAGTCTGGCCAATATGGTGAAAACCCATCTCTCCCAAAAATACAAAACTTAGCCAGGTGTGATGGCATGCGCCTATATTCTCAGCTACTCAAGAGTCTGAGGCATTAGAATCACTTGAACCCAAGAGGCAGAGGTTGCAGTGAGCTGAGATTGCACCATTACACTCCATTCTGGGTGACAGAACTAGACTCTCTCCAAAAAAGGAACGGAAAAGCCATTTGGGAGGGTATACAGATAAATAGAGGTCTGGGGGAAATGGCCCCAGAAAGAAGGCAGCAGATAATGGTAAGTCAGGATGCCTAATAGGCAGAATCCTGACTTAGCCAAGAATGTATACTCACAAAGATGTTGAGAGCAACTTTATTTATAATTTTAAAAACAGAAGGGAACAATCTCAAAAATATAACAAAGGAAGAAAGCTAAGTGAATTATCATTTATACAAATAAATATGCAAACCATTAAAAATGATGTTTACGACCAGGCACAGTGGCTCATGCCTGTAATCCCAGCACTTTGGGAGGCCAAGGCAGGCAGATCACTTGCAGCCAGGAGTTTGAGATCAGCCTGGCCAACATGGCAAAACCCCGTCTCTACTAAAAATATAAAAAATTAGCCAAGCATGGTGGTGCTCACCTGTAGTCCTCAGCTACTCAGAAGGCTGAGGCAGGAGAATCGCTTGAACCCAGGATCCAAATGTTGCAAAAGGGCGAGATCGTGCCACCACGCTCTGGTCTGGGTGACAGAATAAGACTCCATCTTAAAATTTAAAAATTATGTTTATGAGGAATGTTAATGACAAGAGAAAATGCCTATGAGATTTATAGTGTTAAATGCAGTGTGCGGGGTCAGTCTTATGTATACAGAAGCTGTAAATGATCACACATCTATACATAACTGTAATTATACTCACTCGATATGAAGATGAGACCTCCATGTGCCGCAGTATACACACCAGACATTTCTGGGTGGTGGGATTATAGGTGAAGTTTATCTTCTTTATCCTTTCTGCATTAAGAAAAACTAAATACTCTATTTTTTTTAATAAAAAAGAAGCTGTGCCCACTGCAAACCTATCTGTGGTGAAGAGCCTGCTGCAGGAGCGACGAAGGTGGAAAGTTCAAATCAAAAGAGGTAACAGGGAAATAGGGAGGCGCCAATCACAGCAGCAGAGACCGTCTCTGGAGATGGTCTCTATGGAGAAATCACCCCAAGAAGCTGGGAGGCCAGTTGCAAACGGGGTGCAGAGATGCAGAGATCATTAGAGAGACATGGAGAGAGAAGGGGGCCATAAACACAAAATGTCAGTGAGCACTCAGAGGAAAGACTGTGAGAACTTCAGCAGTGGAGATTTCTGTAACATATAAGGACGTTCCTGACATGCTAAATGGTCATGCCTGGCACAGGCTATCAAGAAAAGCCTCTGTCCTTGCAGAACATTAATAGGCTAAGGAAGCACCTTGCCTTCCCAGTCACTGCAGCATTTAGAAATCACAAAGCCTGGAGAAAACTAAATGGTTACCAGTAAGAGACAGAGAAGTCAAGTCAATGTATTCATACAATGGAACACTATGGAGCCACCAAAAAGAAGGAAGAGGTGCTTTATGTACTGATAAAGAATGATGTCCAAATACATTGCTTGTTCACTTTACAGGCAAGGTGATGAACAGCGTGAGTAGATACAGTTTGCATGAAAAAGGGTGGAGAAGGGATTGGGAGGGAGACATCACAGTACACGCCTTTTCTCCATTATGCGCCATGTGCGAATTATGTACTTAATAAAAACTAAATAGAATAAATAAACCCCTTGCTTTATGTAGTTTAGCTAGTCATTTCTGAAGAATGAACGCTGCACTTTGTTCGTTCGCTTTTTCTTTCTTATTTATTTTTATTTATTTCTTTATTCATTCATTCATTTATTTTTTGCAGTCCTGTCCAGTCTAGAATTTCTGGAATGGGAAAAAGAGAAACTGTGATCACGGTTAAAATTTACTTGCTGAGATTAAGACCCTTATCTTTTATGATAAAGAGCTCCTGCTGGGGAGGACTTGATCCCCTGCCCAGGCCTAATTGCTAAGTTAACTGCTTGTACAGATCTCCCTCTGGTGGACATATGAAGACATTACAGAACTTTATTTTATTTTTATTTATTATTATTATTTAAGAGACAAGGTTTTGCTATGTTGGATTCAAACTCTTGGCTTCAAGTGATCCTCCCACCTTGGCCTCCCAAACTTCTGGGATTACAGACATAAGCCACCGTGCTTGGCTGACATTACAATTTTTATACCAGATGTATGCAGTAAAATATCAAATTGCCAGAATGTGAGATACATGTAATTATAAATATGTGCGTATGTGTAGATACAGACACAAGTATGAGAAAAGTAATGAAAACTCATGTCTTTATAAATGTATTTTAGTATATAAATGATAACATCAAAGGAAAGTCAGTCTGAAGCCTGGGCACAGAACACTGAAGCTTTGCAAGGTGTTCACTGTTTGACGAATACTGTTGTGTTATGATCCTTTGAACAATGCTCTCAGCCATTCAGTGAGCATCGTGACTGATATTAGCAACAGGATGGTTGCTTGCCTTTCGGTTGCCTTCTCTTTTGGGCTGAGTGATGCCTCAGGTTTAAAAAGCCTTCAGGGACAGAATCAGTTACTTTGAGAGGCATGCGGAACATGTTTGTGACAGTCCTGTGGCTAAGGTGGCTCTGCACAAGGCTAAATTCAGCCCTTAGCAGATTCCCCAGAGAGAGTACATTAGTCAATCATCAGCTTTAATAAGTATACTGGAAAACCAGGGGGCCAGCTGCAGTGGCTCACTCCTGTAATCCCGGCACTTTGGGAGACTGAGGCAGGTGAATCACCTGAGGTCAGGAGTTTAAGACCTGCCTGGGAAACATGGTGAAACCCCGTGTCTACTCAAAGTACAAAAATTAGCCAGGCTGGGTGGCAGGCACCTGTAATCCCAGCCACTTGGGAGGCTGAGGCCAGAGAATCTCTTGAACCCAGGAAGCGAATGTTGTAGTGAGCTGAGATTGCACCACTGCATTCTAGCCTGGGTGATGGAGCAAGACTCCGTCACAAAAAAAAAAAAAAAGGAAAATCAGGGTAATTTTTTCTCTTCAAACTAGGATAAAATCAATGACCCAGAATGGTAGCCTAATCATTTATATCTTCATCTCCATCTCCACCTGTATCTGCACCTATCCCCATATCTGTATCTATCCATCCTATCTATCTATTTATGTATCTTTCTCTCACCTGTATTTGAATCTAGTTTCCTCTATTGCAAAGCTCATCAGCTTTGTATCCATGACTATCATCATAGAAGCCAAGCAGTGCCTCCTGGTGCCACTCAGGTATGAAACCAGAGGAAAGGGAGAGGGGAGTAAAACAAGGCTCAGAAATGGAGTGGAACAGTACAGGAGAGAGACACCAGGAAGCAGAAGGAACCACCATTCACCGCACCACTGAGTCGCGCACTTGACACACATCATCTCATTTAGTATTCACAACAATCTATAAGGGCGGAATCATTTTCTCTCATTTTAGGGACAAAGAAAGTAGGACTCTGAGAGTTTAATTACTGTATCCATGGTTACCCTACCCTTCGGTGGCACAGCTGGGATCTGAAGGCAGGTGTGACTAGAGCCATCTATACCTGGCTAACTCTCAGGACGAGAAGAAAGAAAATGAAAGGCAGGAGAGGAAGGAAGGGAGAAAGGGAGGCAGGAGGTAATGAAGGGAAACGGTAAGATGTCAATACTGATTGAGGGTCAGGGTCATTTAAATCCCACATTCTGAGCTAGAACTTCATTTTCTGATTTTTCCCTGTGTGAGCCGTGCTGATTTCTGAGCAATCCCTGAGCTCTAGTCAAGGTCTCAGTATATATTGATTGAGTGCTGCCATTGAAGCTGTTCTGTCTCTGAAATTGTCCCATGGAGTTGCTGCTTCCCCATCAAATGCTGTAGGAGGGAAAAGGAGACGGGAACACACACTTCCAATGTTTCCCTAGCTAATGGTGTACTAACCTGGGACAGCCTACTTAAAGCCAACCAACCAGAAAGTTCATGAGTGGGGGATAATTTTGATGTCTAATGTTTGATGTTTAATTTTGATGTTTGATTTGGGACAAATTTAAGATGAGATAAATTTAGGTTGCATACCACAGTAGCTACTCTAAAGAACACAGAGACCCAAACATTGGCCGGTAATAAAATCTGATTTTCAGAGAACAAAAACAAAAAGAAAAGAAGTTTCTTTACGAGAGGTACAATGACTTCTCAATTATCATCTTGGAGTGAAAAGAAATGGTCCTCTGACCAGGCTCGGTGACTCATGTCTGTAATCCTAGCATTTTGGGAGGCAAGGTGGGTGGATCGCCTGAGGTCAGGAGTTCGAGACAGGTCTGGCCAACACGGCAACACCTTGTCTCTACTAAAAATACAAAAATTAGCCAGGCATAGTGGTGCGCGCCTGTAATCCCAGCTACTCAGAAGGCTGAGGCAGGAGGATCACTTGAGCCTGGGAGGAGTAAGTTGCAGGGAGCCAAGATCATGCCACTGCACTCCAGCCTGGGCTACAGAATGAGACTCTGTCTAAAAAATGAAAACAAATGATCATCCAGCCATAGAAATGATTACCTTTGACTCATAAACTCATTCACAATGCATACACACAAAACAAACTTACTCCCTCCCATTTTTAACCCACAAAAGAAGTAATCATTTGTTAGTCCAGATATCCTCACAGTATTTGAGGCTGTCTTTAAAATACCACATACCTGCGGTATCACATATTTGTGTGCTATCTTTCTTGATAATCAATTGCCAATCAAATCTTGATAATCAATTGCAAATGAAGTCTACACAATGGCAATGAGCCAGTGCCAACAATCAATCAGCTACTGTACAATCAAAAGGATTCCATTTGGGGCAGGAAAAGAGATTAGGTTACCCATGAGATCTTTTTTAGCACAAGAATCCTATGCGCCTGTTCAAAGGAGAAGTCTGAACTATTGTTTCTTTCTCATGCAGATATTTTGAAAAAATACCAGGCTTGTCATTATTCTTGTAAAACCTGCAATGGATCTGCAACTCGGTGCACTTCATGTCCCAAAGGTTAGTATGTTGTGTGACAGAAGATGGCAGCAGTCAAGCCAATTCATTGAAACTCACATGTAGTGGCCTGGGCAACATAGTGATACCCCATCTCTATAAAAAAAAAATTAGAAATTAGCTGGGCATAGTGGCATGTCCCTGTAGTTCCAGCTTCTTGGGAGGCTGAAATGAAGGATTGCTTGATCCCAGGAGGTCAAGGCTGCAGTGAACCATGATCATGCCTCTGCACTCCAGCCTGGGTGACAGAGCAAGACCCTGTTTCAAAAAGAAAAAAGTTTCTTAATCTAAAGCCATGATGAAGAGGGAGGAAGGAATAAGGGCAACAATATAACAACTTGATAACTTATCAATTGCTTCATCATCTATAAAAACAAAAATCACAAACAGCATAACTTCCCTGAATTAGGAGAATATTTTACTTAAATGGTACACTGACATAAAGAATGTTTAAGTAGGCTGGGCATAATGGCTCATGCCTGTAATCTCAGCACTTTGGGAGGCTGAGGCAGGAGGATCACTTGAGGCCAGGAATTGGAGACCAGCCTGGCCAATATGGCGAAACCCCAACTCTACTAAAGATACAAAAATCAGCCACACGTGTTGGCACATGCCTATAATCCCAGGCTACTCAGGAGGCTGAGACATGAGATCACTTGAACCTGGGAGGCAGTGGTTGCTATGTGCACTCCACCCTGGGTGAGATGCTGTCTCAAAAAAAAAAAAAAAAAAAAAAAGACCGTTTACATGATCATCATGTTGAAATGTACAATGTTAATAATGGGATCTGATGCAAAAGCAAAAAAATTTACCATAGGCAAGCCACGATTATAATCATATTAAATATAAAAGGTTATACGCAAAAAGCTAAAGCATTTTCTTAAAATTTTGGGTTTGAGAGTGATTTTGAAAATTGGTTTCTTTAATGAGTATCTGTTGTTTTTTTTTTTATTAAAAAATAGTTGGATCTTCTGTTAAAAGGAGAGTTGGGTGGAAGAGTTGTAACTATGGGCTGGGTGTGGTGGCTCACACCTGTTATCCCAGCACTTTAGAGGCCAAGGTGGGCAGATCACCTGAGGTCAGAAATTCGAGACCTGCCTAGCCAACATGGTGAAAACTCGTCTCTATTAATTATACAAAAATTAGCCAGCATGGTGGTGCACATCTGTAGTCCCAACTACTCAGGAGGCTGAAGTAGGAGAGTGGCTTGAACCTGGGAGGCAGAGGTTGCAGTGAGCCGAGCCAAGATCGCACCAGTATATTCCATCCTGGGAGACAGAGCAAGACTCCATCTCAAAAAAAAAAAAAAAAAAGAGTTGCAGCTATATTAGTGTCCTAACAAGACAAGCTTTGCAGAAGCAGAATATTAATAGATTCTACCAAGCTGGGCATGTACAGCTGCCTTACACCAGGAAGACACAGACAGGGTGTTAATAAGACTGATCAGCTGGGCAAAGGGAAGTCCCATCATGACCTATACCTAATATCTGGAGGAAAGGAAAAAAACGGCAAAAGCCTCTGGCTGTCAATTGCCTTTCTAGAAATGTAACTCATCCTGGAGGACTTAGCATCACTACTAAATATTTTGGTAAGCCTGAAATAAGTGCCTGGATACTTTGGTCTTTGGAAAGGTTAAAAAGGCCACATTTCTGCATGGAGAAACACATGATGACTATTCCCATCTTCCCTCTTCCCTGGATTTCTAGGTGCATATCTGTTGGCTCAGGCCTGTGTTTCCTCCTGTCCTCAAGGCACGTGGCCTTCTGTAAGGAGCAGGAGATGCGAGAACTGTACGGAGACCTGTGCCGTCTGCTCTGGAGCCAGTCTTTGTGAAAAGTGCCAGATGCAGCCTGGCCACCCTCTCTTCCTCCATGAAGGCAGGTGCCTCTCCAAGTGCCAGGAGTAAGTTTCCTTTCTTCTTTTTCTTCCTGCTTGTAATCACTCTCCTATGGTCCTTTGGGAGCAATTCCTTCTTATTCACCAAAAAACTCTTCTTGGCTCTATGAGTGCCCACATAAATGTCCTCTGTTGACTGGCATTGCTGTGGGCCACAGTGGACTTACATGAGGCCAGATGCCCACTTCTCCTTTATGACTATTTTATGCATGTATTTTTACTTTTATGAAAAATATGTTCAGGGGCTGGGTGTGGTGGCTTACGCCTGTAATCCCAACACTTTGGGAGGCCAAGGTGGAAGGATCGCCAAGAGTTTGAGACCAGCCTAGGAAACATAGCAAGACTCCGTCTACAAAAAATTTAAAAATTAGCCAGTGGGTGCCTGTAGTCCCAGCTACTTGGGAGGCTGAGGTGGGAGGATCTCTTGAGCCCAAGAGTTCAAGACTGCAGGGAGCTATGATTGTGCCACTGCACTCCAGACAGGATGATAAAACAGGACCCAGTCTCTCAAAAAAAAAAAAAAAAAAAAAAGTTCTTTTCCCATCTTGTATTAATGATCAACTGTTGTCAGTCTTTTTTCTCCATTACTAAAGACTGTGATGTAAACCTCTTCTACAGGTTTAAATAGCTGAGGCATTAATTATAATAAATAACACCTGGTTAGTTGTTTATTGATTCCTCCTGGTTTCCTTGGTCTCCTGGTTTGTAATTGCTTTACTCTCCCTACCAATGGTCCCACCTCCAGAATTTACCTAAGAAGAAAGTGGGAAATAGCAAATGAAAAGTCCAGCAAGAAACTCTCAGCAATGAGCAACAGAAAGGCCAAGTAAAATGACTGAGACACAACAGGGTATACTATCTCACAAACAAAAAGGTTGGAAGTCCAGTATTGGTCACTTCAGCGGCCAGAAGTTCATCAGAAAGCCCGGTTTTTCTGTTTTGCTCTTGTACCTTCCTTAGTTCATCCACTCTGACTGGTGCCAATGCCAACCCCTCATTGTCTGTCTCCGCTTCGGACCCTGTCGCCCCATGCAGCCATGACCAGTGCCAGGAAAGGGGATGTTTCCCTTTGTTTATCCCTTTCTTGAGAGAAAAGAAAATTTCCTCAGACTTCCCTTCTTATCTCAGTAGCAAGAATGCATCACTAATACCTCCCTAAATCAATCTTAGGCAAAAAGAATGAAAACATAAGGACTGGACTGGCTTAGGCTGAACAAGATTCAGCCCTGAAGACCCAAACAAATCAGAACGCTGACAGCCATGAAGAGTGGAGAGAGGGAGGCAGAAAATGAATTTGGCGAAGTAACCGGCAGGGTCTACTTTAAGGAGTTAGAATTCTCATTTGCCCTCTTATTAAAAGAATTGGATTAAAACGACATCTACTTCCTAATGACCTCTTTGTTTTCATTACTGAGACAGACTCTGTAGAGTATAAATATAAGCTATGGTATTTACACTGAAAAAGCATCCAATCTAGTGTAGAAGCCAAGCATACTCAGTTCAATAACACAGATACGTAATTAGCACCAACTAGGTGTAAAAATTGATACTGATAGAATATCAGTGTATTGTATTGTGTATGTGTAGCTCAGTGGAGTCTATTCTTCTACCAACAATTGATATTGGTATTGATATTGATACGAGAAACTAAGTTAAAACCAAGTGAAGGAAGTCTGAGTCTGCAAAAGCCTTACAATCCAGTAAGGGAGGTTTATATCAGTCAGCATCATACTTCTCAGGGCCTTAATATACAAAGAGCTAAGAGATGCCAAAGGAAAAAACATTTTAAATCACCATATTTTTAATGCTTGCAATGTCCAGGTATTGTGCTAAGGGCTGTAAATGTATGACCCCATTAATTCTCACAAGAACTCTCTTATCCACATACTATTATTTTCCCTCATTTCACAGATGAGGAAAAGAATATCAGGCTCAGTTTCATCCATCGAATACATGGTATGGCCAGAATTTGAACCAAACCTCTCCGGCATTGAAGTCCACATGCCTAACTATCACTCAATGCTGCCTTCTTGTACAATTGAGTATTTTTTAAAATCACAACTTTATTGAGATATAATTCACACACAATTCACCCCTAAAAGTGTATAATTCAATGGTTTTTAGTATAGTCACAGATTTATGCAACCATTACCACAATCAATTTTAGAACCTTTTCATCAACCCAGAAAGAAACCCTATACCCTTTTAGGTGTTATTCCCGCTTTTTCCATTTCCCCGGCCCTAAGTAACCACTAATCTCTATAGATTCACTATTCTTGGACATTTCCTATAAATGGGATTGTATAAAATATGTTCTTTTAGCCAACCATGGTGGCCATTGTGCACACCTCTAGTCCCAGCTATCAGGAGCCCAAGACTGGAGAACTGCTTGAGCCCAGAAGTTCAAGGCCAGCCTGGGCAACATAGCAAGACCCTTCTCTGAAAACAAAAACAAAACATATAAAACCAAAAAGACAAAACATGTTTTTTAATTTTTTGTGATCAACTTTTTGACTTAGCATAATGTTTTCCAGCTTCATCCTCAGCTGTGTGTTTGAGCTTGATAGTCACTAGCTCTTGAAGGATTTTGTCCAGCAGAGAGTGGAGGAAGGGTAAGCAAAGGGTCAGAGTAAGAGAATCTGGGTGAGAAGCAGGTCGGGAAACTCCCAGTCCTTCTTCCCTAGCAACCGAGCTCCACTCCACCCAGCAAAATCAGCCAAGTGTTACAATAAAGCAAAGGTGAAGGTCAGGGATCTGCTTACCAGAGTCAGTCATTGCTTTCTCAGTGGTAGGATTGAACTGGTTGTCATTATTATTGCCTTATTTATTTAATCATTACCTTTTTCAACACTCTCTTGGATTCTTTGAATGTTCCAGGAATTGCCGAAGCATTGAAACAAGGAAGAAAGAAATGCATTTTGCTTTACTCCAGTTAGCTGATCGCTCAACGTTTTTTTCCTCCATGTCTGGGTTGAACCATTCTCATGGAACAATAGGACACTATGAAGATATGCAGCCATCAGGAGAGTCTATATTTTTTGAGCAGTAGAAAAGTTACTAGTGTGGCCTAGGAATATTGCAGAATTAGGAGCATATGTTGTCCTGTTATGGGTAGGGTGATCTGATTATGGCAGAATCCTTCATCTTTGTGTTTACAGAAAAAAAGAAAACCAACAACAGAAGACACAGAGTCTGAGGAACATATAATAGCCAGTTTATCTTGGGAAGCTTGATTGCTATTTCTAAGAAATCACCCTTTGGGTGTGATCCATCCTAGTACAGCAGTACTATTTATAACAGGAACATAACCTGCAATGACACAGCATCCAGATATTCAGAGTTATTTATAAGTTAGCAAATACAGTATTTGTTCATGAAAAAAAAAAGTGTTTTGTTTTTGAGATGGAGTTTTGCCCCATCGCCCAGGCTGGAGTGTAGTGGCATGATCTTGGCTCGCTGCAACCTCCGCTTCCCGAATTCAAGCGATTCTCCTGCCTCAGCCTCCCAAGTAGCTGGGATTATAGGTGCCTGCCACCGTGCCTGGTTAATTTTTTTTTTTTTTGGTATCTTTAGTAGAAACAGGGTTTCACCATGTTGGCCAGGCCGGTCTCGAACTCCTGACCTTGTGATCCTCCCACCTCAGCCTCCCAAAATTCCGGGATTACAGGCATGAGCCACTGCACCTGGCCAAAAAAAATGTTTTAACAGTAATATTTATCTTTTTTTTTTTTTTCTTGAGACAAAGTTTCACTCTTGTTGCCCAGGCTGAAATGCAATGGCATGATCTCCACTCACTACAACCTCCGCCTTCTGGGTTCAAGCAATTCTGAAGCCTCAGCCTCCCAAGTAGCTGGAATTACAGGCATGCGCCACCACACCCAGCTGATTGTATTTTTAGTAGAGATGGGGTTTCACCATGTTGGCCAGGTTGGTCTTGAACTCCTGACCTCAGGTGATCCACCCACCTTGGCCTCCAAAAATGCTGGGATTACAGCCGTGAGTCACCCTACCTGACCCACTGTAGCTTTTTAAAATCTTAGTAACAACCTTTTTTTTTTTTTTTTTTTTTTTTGAGACAGAGTCTCGGTCTGTCGCCCAGACTGGAGTGCAGTGGTGAGATCTCAGCTCAGCTCACTGCATCCTCCCCTCCCGGGTTCTAGTGATTCTCCTGTCTGAGCCTCCACAGTAGCTGGGATTACAGGCACGTACCACCATGCCTAGCTAATTTTTGTTTTTTGGTAGAGATGGGGTTTCACCATGTTGGCCAGGATGGTCTGGATCTCCTGTCCTCGAGATCTGCCTGCCTCAGGCTCCCAAAGTGCTGAGATTATAGGTGTGAGCCACCTCACCTGGCCAGTAGCTATCTTTTTAAGGAATAGAATGGGAGGCAAGTTTGCCCTAAGCACTTTCCAGCTTGACTTTTTCCTTTGGCTTAGTGATATTGGGGTCCCAAGATACATTTTCCTTTCACAAGAATAATGCCTGTTCTTTGCCTTTCATTTTTCTGAATGTTCTTTTTCACTTCCTCATAAATCCATGGATGCCTCTCAGCTGACAACAGCAGCAGCTCTTGTTTTTAGTCCTAATTCCTTTCTCCCAGGAATGAATCATTTCTCCAGTGGGTCAGCTTCTCCAGCTGTGCTCTCTCTTCCTTCCACAGGGGCTTCTATGCAGAAGATGGCATATGTGAACGCTGTAGCTCTCCTTGCAGAACGTGTGAAGGAAACGCCACCAACTGCCATTCTTGTGAAGGAGCCCTCGTCCTGCACCACGGAGTGTGCCAGAAAACCTGCCCCGAGAGGCACGTGGCAGTGGAGGGGGTGTGCAAGCATTGCCCAGAGATGTGTCAGGACTGCATCCATGAGAAAACATGCAAAGGTACCTGGGAGCTTTCCACGGGAGAGCGAGGCTCTGCGGAGCCACGTGGTGGGGCCGCTTATCTGAGGGTAGATAGCAAAGAGCTGGGGAAACTAGTCGCCCTTTCCCAAAAGGTATGTCTCTGTGCCTGTCATCAGAGAAATTGAGGGTGAGATACACCCTTTTCATTATGGATGCTGCAAGCTAAGACAAGCAAGTGCCCCTTTCTGCATGATTTCTTACACACACACTTACTGTACACACAGCAGGTGTGTGAGTGCTATCCTAAGTGCTAGAGATACAGAGAAAAACCTAATGTTGCCTTTTTTTGTTTGTTTGTTTTTTGAGGTTTTTTTTTTTGAGACGGAGTGTCACTCTTGTCGCCCAGGCTGGAGTGCAATGGTACGATCTCGGCTCACCACAACCTCTGCCTCCTGGATTCAAGTAATTCTTCTGCCTCAGCCTCCCGAGTAGCTGGGATTACAGGTGCCCACCACCACGCCCAGCTAATTTTGTATTTTCAGTAGAGATGGGGTTTCTCCATGTTGGTCAAGCTGGTCTCAAACTCCTTACCTCAGGTGATCCACCTGCCTCAGCCTCCCAAAGTGCTGGGATTACAGGCATGAGCCACCTCGCCCAGCCATTCCCATCTTTTTGAACACAAAATCTTACAGACTGCTAGTAAACCACAAAACACAGAAGTAGCTAGAAAATTGAAATTGTTTGGCCAGGTGCGGTGGCTCATGCCTATAATCCCAGCACTTTGGAAAGCAGAGACAGGTGGATCACCTGAGGTCAGGAGTTCAAGCAGTCTGGCTAATGTGGTGAAACCCCGTGTCTACTAAAAAAAAATATACAGGGTGTGGTGGCACGTGCCTGTAGTCCCCACTACTCAGGAGGCTGAGGCTGAAGAATCACTTGAACCAGGAGGCAGAGGTTACAGTGAGCCGAGATTACACCATTGTACTCCAGCCTGGTGTCAGAGACAGTCTGAAAAAAATAAAAAGAAAAAAATAAAAAATAAGCCAGGCATGGTGGGGGTGCCTGTAGTCTTAGCTACTCTGGAGGCTGAGGCAGGAAAATTGCTTGAACCCAGGAGGCAGAGGTTGCTGTGAGCCGAGATCGCACCTTTGCACTCCAGCCTGGGCAACAAGAGTGACACTCCGTCTAAAAAGAAGAAAACTATAATTGTTAAAAAGGGTAAGAAAAAAAAAGTTCGGGCAACTATGACCACTCTGGCTATGAACAAGTTTTGTTGTTTTCTTCCTAAGGAATTATCTCCCCCAAAAAGCTGTTCAATTTTCTCTCCAGAATAATAATACAGACTCATTTAACTGGTGCTGCCCTATCCAAACTATTCTCTTGGTGTGACCTCAAGCGTTTTCCAGGATTCCCTCCAAAGTAAGAAAATGAACACAAATAAAATAACCCACAATGTATTCTTCACACTGATCAAATCTTCATTCATTGTGGTACCTGAACAATGAATGAAAAATTAACTAATCCAACCATTCCTAAACTGCTTTCTGTACTGAACAGAGTGTGAAGTTCTCAATAGAACTTTTAAAATCTGTTCATGCTTTTCGGGTTTTTCAAACAATACTGCCAGCCTCTCAGCCATCCCTGTCTTTTGCAGCATTGCAATTTTTTGCACCTCCAAAGGGCAGACCATCTCAGTGTGTAAGTCCAGCACCATCTAATATGGTCACCATGTGTAGCCTCCCCTTATCAAGCCAGGGCTTGTGAGATATCAAGTCTATACCCTGGCAGGGTGGGGGAAGGGTAAGCATACTCTCCGGTCAGGTCAAATCAACCAAAGGGCTGAGGGAGGAGCTAGCCCACTGCAGAGACAATGAATTCTTTCCCCCCACCCCGCCTCCCCCGGGGATAACTTGCTGCTTCCTCCTTTCCCCAGAGTGCATGCCTGAGTTCCTCCTGCATAATGATGTGTGCCACCAGTCCTGTCCCCGTGGCTCCTACGCAGACTCACGCCACTGTGTCCCCTGCCATAAAGACTGCCTGGAGTGCAGTGGCCCCAACGCTGACGACTGCGAGCTCTGTCCTGAGAGTTCCTGGGTCCTCTACAATGGGCTGTGCTTGGAGGAGTGTCCGGCAGGAACCTATTATGAAAAAGAGACTAAGGAGTGCAGAGGTAAAGACTTCTGGGATTCAAAATAGGATCCGGGGTTTGCACAGTTCCGCCCCAGCCCCAGAGCTGTCATCTTTTATTTTATTGATTTATTTTTTTTGAGACAAGGTCTCCCTCTGCTGCCCAGGCTCGAGTTTAGTAGCACAAACATGGCTCACTGAAGCCTCTGCCTCTTGGGCTCAAGTGATCCTCCCACCTCAGCCTCCAGAGTTGCTGGGGACATAGAGACGAGGTCTCAGAATGTTGCCCAGGCTGGTCTTGAACTCCTGGCTTCAAGCAGTCCTCTGCATCGGCCTCCCAAAGTGCTGGGATTACAGGTGTGAGCCACCGTGTCCAGCCCATCTCATCCTTTACCCCCTCACTCAAGGAGGCATATTTTGAATCTGTTGTAAATTTTCTTTTAAATGAATCACTCATAAGCTTTGCACAGGTAACATTTATTAGTGACAAATCACGTGGACCTTCCTCACAACAGTGGCTATGAACTGCTGATCAAAAAAAAGTTCTCATATGAAGATTTACAGCAGAGAGGAGTCTTCAAAAGTCACTCAAGACTTTCCTTGAAACGTTAAGCCATTGAAAGTTTATAGCACAAGTAAGCTGCGCCACCATAAGGGACTTTCTTGGTGCCTCTTGTCTTTCTCCATGGTTCTGTTTGTTTTTTGTTTGCCCTGTTGGCTAGAGTGCGGTGGCATGATCTCAGCCCACTACAACCTCCGCCTCCTGGGTTCAAGCGATTCTCCTGCCTCAGGCTCCTGAGTAGCTGGGACTGCAGGCGTGTGCCACCGTGCCTGGCTAATTTTCGTATTTTCAGTAAAGACGGGGTTTTACTATGTTGTCTAGACTGGTCTCCAACTCCTGACCTCAAGTGATCCAGCCACCTCAGCCTCTGAAAGTGCTGGGATTACAGGCACAAGCCACTGCACTTGGCCCATGTTTTTTGTTGTTGTTTTTGAGACGGAGTCTCACTCTGTTGCCCAGAGTGGAGTGCAGTGGCATGATCTGAGCTCACTGCAGCCTCCACCTCTTGGGTTCAAGTGATTCTCCTGCCTCAGCCTCCTAAGTAGCTGGGACTGCAGGCATGCAACACCACACCCAGCTAATTTTTGTATTTTTAGTAGAGACAGGGTTTCACCATGTTGGCCAGGCTGGTCTTGAACACCTGACCTCAAGTAATCCACCCTCCCCCTTATGTTTTAACTGCGCATGAATCATTTGCCTCTTATTCATTATCAAGGAACAGAAAAATAAGTTATGCATTACTAGAATTCTCTAGCAAGTCAGAGAAATGCGTGGGCAGGGGGCTTTTCCAGAGCCCCAGGATCCACTTCGATGAGGCAGCCAGCAACCCTTCACCCCTCTATGTCGCCCCCCAAGCAAACACAAGATAGATGTCCAGAGGCAGTACCCCTAACAACCGCGAGAGCCAGAGAGTAACCTTCCACTGAGAAACCCTGGGACACCCACACCCTAGGACATACTCAGGGGAAGGTTTTTGGTAGGACATGAAGATGTATCTCAGTCCTGAAGGCTTTCTGCTCCAGCCTTGTGATTCAGATATGCCTTTTTGTGTGTTTTATATAAAGTATTATTTAGTGTTAATGTCCTACCTGCTCACAGGTGAAAAAGTATGGACGTCAAGGCTGTTCCCACATGCAGAAGAAGTGGGCGTTCGCGGGTCTGGGGATGGCTTCTGGGAGGCAAGAGACTCAGTTACAGACCTTCAGCGCCATCTTGCCTGTGTGAGGGCAGGAACTGAGGCTGAACTTCCGGGCTTTCTCTGATGTTCAATAATGAAAGTAATTTACTATACAGAGAGCTTTACAGGTCTCAGAGCATGTTTTCTTAATTTACCTGATTTAATATCTCCTTGAAAAAGGCTCCTGGTTGCTCATTGAAATCACCTGGGCAGCTCTAAAAACCACAGATCCCTGCACCCAACGTTTTAATTCCTCCTCCCACCCCCAGTAATTCTGATGCTTAGTGTGGGTTGAGAGCCATTGAGGTATATGGCAATTTTCTCCATTTTTCTGAGAAGGAAATAGATGCTTTAAGAAGATAAGCACCTGCTCCATGTGACCCCGCTAGTGAGGACAGAGTTGGAAACTCACTTGACGTGTCTCCCTACAATGCGATTGCACTTTGTACCAGACCAAAGGGAGGAAAAGGAATGTGGTATTGGAAGAAACACAGACAACCTGGATTTCCAGAGAGATGACACAAAGAACCTGATCTGAAAATTAAGATTTGGGGAGGTGTAGAAAGGCATTTAGAATGAAGCAATCTCAGCTGGGGACGGTGGCTCGCATCTGTAATCTCAACACTTTGGGAGGCCAAAGATGGAGGATCACTTGAGTCCAGAAATTTGAGACCAGCCTGAGCAACATAGCAAGACCCTATTTCTTAAAAAACAATCATAATATAAAAATTAGCCAGACGTGGTGGTGTGCACCTGTGGTCCCAGCTACTCAAGAGGCTGAGATGGGAGATCGCTTTAGCCTGGGAGGTCAATGCTTCAGTAAGCCATGATCACATCACTGCACTCTAGCCTGGGAAACAGAGCAAGACCCTAGAGCGAAATCAATCAATCAATCATCAATCAATCAATCTCTAAGCAGGATCTTCTCTAAGAAACACAAGGACTTTAGATCCATTCTGATCACCTAGATTATCCCTTAATAGATAGTACAGACACCTCTAAAAGTCCCATACCTTTCCTGAGGCACTGGGGCAGAAGTAGCAAGGCAGTTGCTGAGGTCCTGGGTTCAACTCCTGATACTACTTAGCATAAGTGCATCTCCAGCCCAATTTCCTGATTTAGATAAAATGAGAGGATAACATAAACAATAATAATACCATGCATCTGTTCACCCAGGGAAGGCTTACTGGGGGCCTGCTATGTGCCATGTGCTCTTTCAGGCCTGGGGAACAGCGGGGAGTGTGACAAACAGAGTCCCTGCCCTCATGGAATTCACATTCTATTAGGGAAGACAGGCACTAAAGACCATAAGCCAAGAGCAAAAATAAGGCAAAGGGGTGGGACAGGAAGATAGGCAGAATGGAGACAAAACTTGAGATGTCATAGAAGATTTCGTTGAGAAAGGGAGGAAGCAAACCCTGCATGCATCTGGGAGAAGAGAATTTCAGGCAGAGAGAACGGCAACTACAAAAACCCAGAGATGGTCAGCCTGGTGCAGTGGCTCATGCCTGTAATCCCAGCCCTCCGGAAGGCCAAGTCAGGAAAATCACTTGAGGCCAGGAGTTCAAGACCAGCCTGGGCAGCAAAGTGAAGCCCCATCTCTATTTTTATTTTATTTTATTTTTTTGAGACAGGGTCTCACTATGTTACCCAGGCTGGAGTGCAGTGGTGCAATCACAGCTCACTGCAGCCTTGACCTCCTGGGCTCAGGTGATCCTTCCACCTCAGCCTCCTGAGCAGCTGGGACTACAGGCGCCCATCACCATGCTAAGTTTTGTGTTTTTTGTAGAGACTGTTTCACCATGTTGCTTAGGCCTCTCTCGAACTCCTGGGCTCAAGCAATCCACCCACCTTGGCCTCCTAAAGTGCTACGATTTCAGACGTGAGCCACTGTACCCGGCCCCCATTTCTATTTAAATAAATAGAAAGAAAGAGGTGAAAGTGAATTATTATTTATCTTTGTCTAACAAATACTTATTGAGTCCTGTTATATGCCAGGCCTTCTCACAGGCACTATGTATTCAAAAATAAATGCAAAAGGGACCTTTATTTGTCAACAGACAATTAAATACATTCCAACAACTGCTGTACTCGTGATAAGCTCAAGGTAGTCTGGAGGTGAGTGGAGGACCATAGCAGGAGGTGTTACCATGGTGGAAAATGTGCTGTTACAGAATGACTTGTTATTGTTTTGTTGCAGTTTGAGTAATTATAGTGAGCCTTACTAGTATTTCTGAGGTGGTTATTGCAGGAAAGCACTCCCTGGATACCACAGAGAAAATAAAATAATTTTCTCATTTTGCAAAAGAATGGTCCACCCCAGAGTTCAAGGGCTGTACCCAACTCATGGCCCCACACCCTTGGCCCAGAGCTCTGGAAATCTCTGGAAGAAATGTGGAAGGACTGTGAACATTCTTTCCAAGGGGAAGCCATTCCCCCGAAGGCCACCCTAGCCCTCGCTCACTCTGTCTGCCGCCCCTCCACACCTGCAGATTGCCACAAATCCTGCTTGACCTGCTCATCTTCTGGGTCCTGCACCACCTGTCAGAAAGGCCTGATGAAGAATCCCCGTGGGAGCTGCGTGGCCAATGAGAAATGCACCCCCTACGAGTACTGGGATGAGGATGCTCCTGGGTGCAAGCCCTGCCACGCTAAGTGCTTCCACTGCACAGGGCCGGCGGAGGACCAGTGCCGCACATGCCCCAGGGACAGCCTTCTTCTCAGTGAGTTACTTCTCTAAGGAGGGCTTTGTGTTTCCTTCCCTCTGGGAAACTTCCTTGCACACTGCCTTGTCCAGTAAATACTGGCTTCTTTTTAATTTTTTGCTTTGTGTTTGGGCAATGTTCCAACTTACAGGAAAGATGCAAGAGTGAGAACCATACAAAGAGCAGCGCACGGATCGGCTTCACCCAGTTTGCCCCTTGCTCATCTTCTACCCCATTTGCTTTATCGTTTGTTTGTGGCTCTCCCTCCCCTTCTCGCTCGTTCTCTCTATTGCACTCTCTCACTCTCTCAATGTATATATGTACATCATTCCCAATATATTTTTTTGAAGCCATTTGCGGGCAAGTTCCATATATCATGGCCCCTTTCCCATAAATATTTTAGTACCTATTTCCTCAGATTAGTGTTATTTTCTTACATAACCATAGGATAGTTATCAACTCTAGGAAATTTCCCACTCATATGATACTTTAAGATACTATCCATATTAAAATTTTGGCTGTTCCCCTTTAGGGTTCAGTCTAGAGTCACTTGTTTCATTTCAGTTCCATGTCCCCCCATTTTTTTTTGTTGTGGTTTGTTTTGTTTTGTTTTGTTTTGTTTGTTTTTTGGTTGTTTTGGTTTTGCTTTTTGAGGAGTCTCACTCTGTTACTCAGGGTGGAGTGCAGTGGCATGATCTCTGCTCACTGCAACCTCTGCCTCCTGGGTTCAAGCAATTCTCATGCCTCAGTCTCCTGAGTAGCTGGGACTACAGGTGGGTACCACCACACCTGGCTAATTTTTTTTTGTATTTTTGGTAGAGATGGGGTTTTACCATGTTGGCCAGGCTGGTCTTGAACTCCTTGCCTCAAGCAATCTGCCCTCCTCAGCCTCCAAAAGTGCTGGAATTACAGGTATGAGCCACCACGCCTGGCCACTTTTTTTATTAAGAGCCAGGCGGCCAGGCATGGTTCCCAGGCTGCTGGAGTACACGGGCATGATCATGGCTTACTGCAGCCTTGAACTCCTAGGCTTAAGAGATCCTCCTGCCTTAGCCTCCCAAGTAGATAGGATGGGATTACAGGCATGAGCCACCATGCCTGGCCCTTCCATGTCATATCCAGCTAATTTATTTTTCTTTTAAGAGACAAGGGTCCTACTGTGTTCCTCAGACTGATCTCGAATTCCTGGGCTCAAGCTATTCTCCTGCCTTAACCTCCCTAAGTGTTGGGATTACAGGGGCGAATCACTAAGCCAGGCCCTTCCATGTCCCTTTAGCCTCCTTTAATCTGAAATGTTTCCATGGGCCTTCTTTCTCTTTCACAATATCAACGCTTTAGACAAATACAGTCTTCATTTTTCCTTTTGGATGGGTGTGAAGTTGCCCTGTGATCAGTTGCAGAGTATGTGTGCTTGGCCAGCGTACTTCACAGGGTTGTTGTGTCCTCCAAGAGTCACACCTGGAGGTGTGTGATCTCAGTGATATTATTGTTGATCATCTGACCAAGATGTTCACTTTCTCTAATGCATCATTACTATTTATTCCCTTGTAATTAATAAGTAGCCTGGGTGGGGTGCAGTGGCTCATGCCTATAATCCCAGCACTTTGGGAGTCCGAGGCAGGAGGATCACAAGGTCAGGAGTTCAAGACCAGACTGGCCAACATGGTGACACCCCATCTCTACTAAAAAATACAAAAATTAGCTGGGCATGGCGGCTTGTACCTGTAATTCCAGCTACTTGGGAGGCTGAGGTAGGAGAATTGCTTGAACCAGGACCCGGGAGGCAGAGGTTGCAGTGAGCCAAGATTGCACCACTACACTCCAGCCTGGGCTACACAGAGCGAGACTCCATCTCAAAAAAAAAATTTAAAAAGTAGCCTGTGGGCTTATGCTTTAAGAACACGCAGATATTCAGCTCCTCATCAAAATTTCCTCTCCATGTAGCATGGCTGATTAAGAAATCTTAAGTAAAATGTGGCACAGTTCAAGGTTGGCCATGTCCCTCAGATCAGGTTTGAAAGTTATTGCTAATATGAAGCAATGTCCTCAGGTTTCCAGGGGTACTGTGACTAGGCTTAAAACAAGCATGGGAGAAAGAAAATGAAATAAAACTTAACCAAAAAAGAAGCCGTAGGAGACAAAAGGCAGAGATGAATACGGTGAAGACCAGAAAGTATGAGCACTTTTCTCCCCTACCAGAAGCATGAAACTCCAAATAGACATGTGGTAGTCTGGGCATAGTGGTTCATGCCTGTAATCCCAGCACTTTGGGAGGTCGAGGCAGGAGGATTGCTTGAGCCCAGGAGTTCAAGGTCAGTCTGGGCAACATAGTGAGACTTCTCTACAAAAAAATAAAATATAAATAAAAATTTTAAATTTTTAAACATTAAAAGAAATGTTTTAAAGACATGTGCAGCAAGCTTTTCTTCTTCATGTTAAGCGAGGACACCAACCCCCTGCTAAGACACAGGGAGACCTGTTCTCAGTACCATTCCTGATCACTTCACAATAGAAAACACCCAAAGAGACCAGTCTTCTCTCTCCAGCTGCCTTAGCTCCTGGTCCACAAATCTCTGTGACTCTCCTTCCCAGTAGTTGCTGCTTCACAAAAGCATTCCCTCCAGCCACGTCTCCTATGTAATCTCACCCCCTGGGACCTTCTTTTCTACTTATCTCCAATCTAGAGTACCACCGGTAATCATCTCAGATGGCTTCATACAGAGGGGAAGACACCTTGCTTCTACAAAGTGGTCTTCCCCTCAACGGAGACTGTGGCTTAGACTAGAACTGAGGCTTCAGTGCTGGTGTAGGACACAGAGCTGTAGCCCCCTGGGGATGGGCATAGATTTGCTCAGCCTGGTCTCCTCACATTGTCTCCACCCTGCCCCACACCACCACACCACCACAGCACCAGGGTCAGGCTATTTATAAACTAGATACTTTTTTGGACGCTGTGGTAGACTGGATAATGGCCGCCCTGAAGATGTCACATCCTAATCCCCAGATCCTGTCAATGTACTACTCTACTTGGTAAAAGGGACTTTGAGGCAGTGATTTAATTAAGGATCTTGGCATAGAGAGATTATCCTGAATTATCCACGTAGGCCCAATGCCATCACAAGGGTCTGATAAGAGAGATTCCAGGGGATCGGAGTCAGTAGTACAAGGTGAAATGATCAGAAGCACAGGGACAGAGAGAAGATGCTGCACTGCTGCCTTTGAAGACTGAAGAAGGGGCCATGAGCCAAGGCATGTAGGTGAACTCTACTGAGTGGAAAAGGAAATGAAACAGATTCCCTCCTAGAGCCTCTAAAGCGAACGGGGCCCTGTGGGTCTGTTTGGACTTCTGACTTCCAGAACAGTAATAAATTGTTGTTTCAAGCCCCCAAGGTGGGGACACTTTGTAAGAATAGCAATATGAGACTAATATAGAGGTGTTTTTCCTTTAGGAAACTGGGGCTTCCCCCTAGTTAACTGGATATATGAGCTGGACAATGAGCCATTGCCAACATCCACAGTTGCTGGACTGTAGTTTCTGTTCTACCAGTCACAGCTAATCCACTGTGACCTCTGTTTTCCTTGTATTCCTCCTGGCCTTAGGGCAATTCTGTTTCTGGGACACTCATCTTAGTTCCTAAGCATATCCATCAACTCACAGGGACATTGTCCCATTCGTCCTGGAGCCCTCTCCTCCCTCCCACCATGGCACACACGAGGGAGAACATAGGGGAGACGTGTCATGCTTGATGTCCAGAAAGACTTTTTTCCTCCCATGACAGACACAACCTGTGTGAAGGACTGCCCAGAGGGCTACTATGCCGAGGAGGACAGCCACCGGTGTGCCCGCTGCCACAGCTCTTGCAGGACGTGTGAAGGGAGACACAGCAGGCAGTGCCACTCCTGCCGCCCGGGCTGGTTCCAGCTGGGAAAAGAGTGCCTGCTCCAGTGCAGGGAAGGGTAAGTGCTCGATACATTTCCCCCATGTAATTCCACAGCCACACCAGATATCAACCCATTTTACAATTGAGGAAACTAAGATTCAGAACACTTAAAAAAACAACTGGAAGTCTCAGTGCTAGTAACAAGCAAAGATGAACCAATTCACAGTAACAGAAGAGAAACAGGAGAGGCAGAGTGACCTAATGAGTTAATACAAAGGGTCAGATTGTCCAACCAGACTCACGTGAGCAATTGATCTTCCTCAGCAACAGTCCTCACTGATAATTCAAAGCATATTGGCAGCTGGGCACCGTGGCTCATGCCTGTAATCCCACCTACATGGGAAGTTGAGGCTGGAGGATCACTTAAGGCAAGGAGTTTGAACTAGCCTGGGCAACAGAGTGAGACCCCATCTGTAAAATATTAAAATAAGGTTAGCTGGGCATGGAGCCATGAGGCTATAGTCCCAGCTTCTATGGGAGCTGAGGTTGGGGATGACGGTCACTTAAACCCAGGAGTTGGAGGCTGCAGTAAGCTATGACTGCACCACTGCACTCCAGCCTCAGTGACAGAACAGGACCTTATTTCTA
Source organism: Cacajao melanocephalus (assembly GCA_963573385.1). Taxonomy (NCBI): domain Eukaryota; kingdom Metazoa; phylum Chordata; class Mammalia; order Primates; family Pitheciidae; genus Cacajao; species Cacajao melanocephalus. The sequence goes on along the minus strand of CAUYLG010075161.1, from coordinate 2,574 downwards.
AAAATTAAAACAACTTGGGAAAGAGTCTCAGCAACCACAAGGCAGAGGCAAAGCATCCTTTCCTCAGAGAAGCCCAAGACCCTTAATGGAGGTTCTTTTTCTTCAGCTTCGGGATTTGTTCTGATTCAGGTTTAAAATTCAGGGTCTCACATTCTCCCAACCTTCTTATGTGAGGAGAGCAGTGCATGTGGAACATTGACTTCCAAAGGAACCAGTTCCACCAACATCTCCACTCATCCCCCGGCCTGTCATGCCCTCCATAAATCCACAAATTACAAGTTGTGTTATCATAAACAACCTAGACACATACTTGATGTATCCCTCTAAAAGCATTTCACAGATAAGGACTCCATTATTTTTCTGCTAGGAAAAACTATTAGTGTTATCAGAAGGTCTGATTGCCAGCATATTCGGAAGAGGGTTTGACCGAGTCATCCTGTTTTTTCCCCCTGGGCATTCCCAGTATGGGATAAAAGATTGATGACAGGCCTGCTGCTGACTCTTTCTACCCAATCAATAACCTGGGGCACTGGGAGTTTCCAGACCCAAATCGAGGACTGTAACCTTAGACCTTCCTCAAATACTTTCACCCAAATTGACACGTCTCTTCAGTCCTATAGCAGTTACTGCTTGTTTTATTCATTTTAGTGCTATATGCTGCCTTGCATTTCAATTTATCTCATTCATTCACTTATTTATTTAACACGTTTCATGACGAGCACTTTGTATGTATGAATAAGATGAGTAAGACAAAGACTGACTGTGTTAGTTTGTTTTCACGCTGCTGATAAAACCATACCCAAGACTGGGCAATTTACAAATGAAAGAGGTTTAATTCAGTCCCACGCAGGTGGGAAGGCCTCATAATCATGGCGGAAGGCAAGTAGGAGCAAGTTACATCTTACATGGATAGTGGCAAGCAAAGAGGGAGAATGAGAGTCAAGTGAAATGGGTTTCTCTTTATCAAACCATCAGATCTCGTAAGACTTATTCACTACCACAAAAACAGCATGGGGGAAACTGCCCCCACAATCTAACCATCTCCCACCAGGTCCCTCCCACAATACATGGGAATTATGGGAGTACAATTCAAGATGAGACTTGGGTGGGACACAGAGCCAAACCATATCACTGACCTTTTAGAGTTTATTTTTATTCCTATATGCCTGTTCCCCCAAAAATTATAAACTCCTGGAAGAAAAACACCTCTTCTGTCTTACATTTGCTTCTACAATACTCAGCACAGAGCCACAATCAGCAGCTCTTGCACCAGCCAGGCTGGGCACGGTGGCTCATGCCTGTAATTCCAGCACTTTGGGAGGCCAAAGAGAGCAGATCACAAGGTCAGGAGTTCGAGACCAGCCTGGCCAACATGGTGAAACCCTGTCTCTACTAAAAATACAAAAATTATCGTGGCATGGTATCACACACCTGTAATCTTAGGTACTTGGGAGGCTGAGGCAGGAGAATTGCTTGAACCCGGGAGGCAGAGGTTGAAGTGAGCCAAGATCACACCACTGCACTCCAGCCTGGGTGACAGAGCAAGATTCTATCTCGGAAAAAAAGAAAAACACCTGCCATGTAGATCAAGGAAGAAAGGGCCCTGCCAGACAAGAACAGGGATGGATGCCTGCCCACAGTGGCTCATGCCTGTAATTCCAGCACTTTCGGAGGCTGAGGCAGGCAGATCACTCGAGGCCAGGAGTTCAAGACCAGCCTGGCCAACATGGTGTAACTGCCTCTATTAACAATACAAAAATTAGCAGGGTCTGTTGGCAGGTGCCTGTGATCCCAGCTACTCAGGAGGCTGAGGCATGAGAATTATTTGAACCTGGGAGGTGGGTTTCAGTGAGCCAAGATCACACCACTGCACTCCAGCCTGGGCAACAGAAAAAGACCCTGTCTCAAAAGAAAAGAAAAGAAAAGAACAGGGATGAAGCTACCTGGTTTAGCCCTTCTGCATCACCATAGTAAGTGTCTAAGGAGATCTGGATCTCATCTTCCTCAAATCAAGTCAGTAAATACTCTCAAGCACAAAAAGGGTGCTTGATCATCTCATCATCTAAATAGAATGCAGACCATGGAATTAAGAAGACAATTGTTCCACAGTGTGTGAAGTTACCCAGGGCTGGTGGGGAGAGGCACAGGTTGTCATAGATCTCTTTAATAAAGAAGAAATGGAATATTCATGAGGTATAAGTCGAGAACTCTTCCTTTTATAAAATCAGTGTTCCACATGCTTGCCATAAGCCTCTTATATTAAACCTCTGACTTGGAAAAGTGGGTATATACTTCTCTGCACCCTATCCCAACCCACATAATTATTTTGGTGTTTAACTCAGAGAAGTTTCTTTAAAGCCTAGGTTATTGCTTGTGCTTATGCATGAGATGCTTTTCAAGGCTGGGAGGTTCAAGAGATGAGTCCTCAGAGCAAGCAGTGCTATTGTACTCTTTTAATCTGATCCAATAAACTCTTCACTGTCTCTTTCAGCATTACTCCTTGATAACTTAAAAAACCTACTTGGAACTGATAAGCTTTCTTTCACAGAGTTCCTACTGATGCTTTTCATCTTT
>CAUYLG010075159.1:0-24110 GCA_963573385.1 Cacajao melanocephalus | reverse complement strand
ATTTTCCTTAAGGAGGTAGTCTGAGAGAATGTTTGTTATGATTTCTGTTCTTTTGCATTTGCTGAGGAGTGATTTACTTCCAATTATGTGGTCAATTAGATTAAGTGTGATGTGGTGCTGAGAAGAATGTATAGTCTGTGGATTTAGGGTGGAGAGTTCATTAGATGTCTATTAGGTCCACTTGGTCCAGATCTGAGTTCAAGTCCTGGAAATCCTTGTTAATTTTCTGTCTTGTTGATCTGTCTAATATTGACAGTGGAGTGTTAAAGTCTCCCACTATTATTGTGTGGGAGTTTAAGTCTCTTTGTAGGTCATTAAGAATTTTCTTTATGTATTTGGGTGCTCTTGTATTGGATGCATATATATTTAGGATAGTTAGCTCTTCTTGTTGCATTATTCTCTTTACCATTACATAATGCCCTTGTCTCTTTTGATCTTTGTTCAAAAACCTGGTCTTCAAATCTGAAATTCTTTCTTCTGCTTGGTTCAATCCATTGGTAAAACTTACAATTGTATTTTGAAATTCCTAAAGTGAGTATTTCAATTCTGGAAGCTCTGATTGATTTCTTTTTAAGATGTTTATCTCTTCCCGCATTTCCTGAATTCCTTTAGAAGTTTTTTTGTGTTGTCTTGGATCTCATTGAACTTCCTTAAAATCCATGCTTTGTCTTTCTTTTCATCATCACTATTTAGGAGCCATCTCAGATACCATTTCTTCAGCCTGTTTGTCTGGTCAGCGTGTCTCCTTGCAGGGGCTTCCCAGCAGTTCTAAACAATAGGGACTATTTCCTCTGAAAATAAGCTTTTTATTAATGTACTGACTTTGTGTCAGAAGAAAAAGGAAACTTTTAAATGGCAAGGAGAGAAAAATAAAGGTTGTGGGAAAAGAAAATACCAAAAGTCTAGAACCTCATCTGCATCAGGGCCACATATCACAGCTTCCTCTAGTTTGGTTCCATGGCCTGGTATTGATTAGATCACAGAACCTCAGAGTAGGATGAGCTATTGAAGATTTCTCAATGTTGCACCCTTTCCTCTCACACCCTAATGACCTAGTAAATATTCCTAATCCCCTCGCTTTCCTCTTACATCATATGGTAGAAAGCAGAGTCATATAGTAGACTACGGGCTTTGGAATTAAATTGATCTGGGATTGAATTTCTTTTCTGCCCCTCTGAACTCTGTGATATTGGGCAAGTTGTCCTTTTCTGTCTCAGTTTCTTTCTTAGGAAAATAAAAATAGTAATAGCTACATTTTAGGGCTTGTGTCAAGAATAAATGACAAAATTACCAGGTTTGCTAGTATAATATTTGGCACACAGGTGTTCAATAATGTCCCTTAGTATTTTCTCCATCTTGAGGCTAATTTTCTTTTGGATACTCTACTTTATCAATGCCCTTATGAAGGTAATGCCTAGAATGAAACATAATTCTCCTGATACCATCTCAAATATAGATAAACACATATACACACATAGGCTTGTTATGCACAAGGCACTGCGCTAAATACTTTGCACGCAATATCTTATCAAAGCATTAAAGAAGTCTTTGAAATGGCATAGTGTACTGTTTATAAATGAAGAAGTTGAGATTCAGAGAGGGTATATCTCTTGCTCAGGGCCAAATGCTCAGCTGTGGGCAGGTAGCTAAGGCTAAGGATTAGCTATTATGGGCAAGGAGCTGGGGCAAGGAGGTAGAGTGCCAGGAAGGCAAACCTGGTCAGAGTGTTTCAGAAAGAGCTGCATTTTAAACCCTAGCAGCCATGTGCGAGGCAAGTCCACAGGGCCAAGCAATATTGGCTGTCTTGGGACCTAAACAGTAGTATTTGGGGGATAAACAGGGTGGTAGTGTTGGAAAATTGGGATGGAGATAGGGTTTCCTGGACGAATTGTATGACTTTGCTGGGCTAATTGTACAGGCCGGTGAATGCATGTATAAGTGAGGATGAACTGAAGGACCTACATCAAGGCAGACATTAAACGGTGCCTTTCACAAATGACCCTTTATTTATTCTACATATCCTGTGTGAAGCTAGATTTAGATTTTTCAGGGCCTGAAACAGGATGCATCTGCCATATGGGGAAAGTCTTATTTCCTTAATGCTCACAAAGCTCTCTACAAGGATGATGAAGCTGTCTTTGCCACAATCAGAGACATACTTAGGTTGACTGCTACAGAAGACTTTTCTGCTTCCTTGCTTTCTTCTAGGGCTAGGCCTCCCAAGTGAGTGGACAGATGATAGGAAATGCTCCTACTGCAACTTGGAGGCCGATGACTGTTGTAATGCAGGTCTGGTGAGTCTGTCTTGATGACACCCAGGTTCGGTCTTGGAGGCTCTTTCTGTTTTCCTCTCATCTTTTTCTTTGCAGCTCTGTCACTGCTTAATGGCACTCCCCCTCCACCACCACAAGGTCCTGGGAGACATAAAAGCCAGGTCTAGGATATGGAACTAAGATGAGGAGCTAATTCAGTTCAGTGCAACAGCTGGTTAATTCAGACACATTTGGTTGAGATTCTAATAGCAGATCTAGGCCCCCGACTTCAGTGGGGGTACTTATTTCACTACTCAACCTGCATTTCCAGATTAGCTCTATGCTGATCAAATATGCTTTGGTGAAGACATCTTTATATTTTGTTCCTCAATTTTGTTTCTCGACACAAACTATGCTTCTCTCTAAAATGTTACTCAGAAACTTTGGCATGACTTTAAACATTTGCTAACAGTAAGTATATACATATATGTAAGATATGTATGCATGTGTGTACAAACACACACACACACACCCCTTGATATTTCATATAAGTTCTATATGAGTACTTAGTTGCTTTCATATTGCTTGGAATTGCTGACATCAGGGAGAAGCACTCTGTCTTTCATTACAAAGATATAATTATAAGAACTACTGATGATTTGTAATCAATAAAAGACTGACAGTGGCAAGTCTAATTAGGCATTGAAAGAGAGTGATGATCCTTATTTAGCTGATTCTGACTCTTCCTGAATGAGAATTTTTCTGAACACAAACTATTCATATTTACTTAAATATCAAAGAAAATTAAATGAATGAAAAAAGCATGGGCTTTGTTGTTCCCATAAAAATTATACATATATATGTGTGCATGTATATTGTATATGTGTGTGTGTGTTTGCACATGTATGCATCTATCTGTTTTATTTTTGTTTTTAAGACAAAAGGGAATTGGAAAAATGGAATAAACATACTTTTTGGTCTGTCTTACACTAAGTACAACTAAAAACCCTGGACATTATGTATAAAACAAACATAAGATGGCTCTGAAAGGTATGCAGAAGACAGACTGGCTAAAGACCTTGGGACCCAAGGAACGACTGTGCTTTCTTTATGGATCTGAAGAAGCTGGCAACCCAGAAATGCCAATAGGCGCAAACAAAAACCAAAAGCTCTAAGAAAAGCCTACTCTCCCTAGCCAAAGGACTAGGAAAAGGGCAGCCTAGCACGACAGACTTTTAGACAAGAATCGCTGTACTCCAGCCAACACCGTAGAAAACACTGGGTTCCCACTCTAGTTATGCCAGCACAGGCCAAGTAGGGAGCCCAGATTTCCACTCCCAGCAGGCTATAATGAGGTGCCCTAGCTTCTCCCCCGTAACGGGGATGGTGTCCAAGAAGGTGTAGTAGGGAAGTGGAATCTTGATTTCTCCTGGGTGATACAAAAGGCATCCTACCCCTTCCTTGGGAAGGTGTCAGAAGAGGCCTAGGGGACAGTCAAGGCTTTTACCACTGCCTCGTTTTAAAGAGGTTCCTCCCACCCTCCACCAGTGGAGGTCACATGGGGAGTAGTAAGGAAGCACTCCAGTGCCTCCGCCCCTGCCCCATCAATAACTAGGAGCAACTCCTTGAGTGCCAGCAGAGGCCAGAGGGAGAACCTGGATTTCTATCCCTACCTGGCAGTAACAAGGTGATATCCCCACTTTCCTGTTGGAGCAGGATCAGAGAAAGCCCGCTAGATCAGAAGGTTTAAGTAAGATCTGGAGTCTCACAACATAATACCCCAGATGTCCAGTTTTCAATCAAAAATCACTTGTCATACCAAGAAGCTAAAAGATCTCAACTGACTGAAAAAGGTCATTCAATCGGTATCAACAGCGAGACGGCAAAGATGTTAGAATTACTTGACAAAGATTTTAAAGCAACCATTGTAAAAATCCTTCAGTGAGCAATCATGAACACACTTAAACAAACAAAAACAAACAAAATAAAGGAGTTAGCTCCAAAAGACTTGGGTAAAAAAACTTTATAAAGAAAATATTTTGAAAAACTGTTGTGAATTTCTACAGAGATGACAGTAAGCTCAAGGTTTTATTCTAACTTCCTTGGAAATCTCCCCATCACTAACAGACAAGTTGAGAGTAAAGAGGAGTGGTCAGTCAGCATTTAGTCTTGGCTCCTGGAAGGCTCATGTGGCCAGGCGGGAGAGAAACTGAGGGGTGCATCAGGCCCAATAAGTGGTCTGGGTGAGTGCTTGACAGGTCAAGAGTAGATAGTGCTGCATTAGTATCAAAGTCCAGAAGAGAAGACAAAAACAGAGGAGGATACTACACTGGACATTGCCTCCAATTAAACAGCCTGGGGCTAGTGTTCAAAGTAGCCAACCAAACAGGAGGGGATTCTAGATGGAGCAGTGCTGGGAGTATTTTCTAAAACAGAGATATGGGCAGGGCCAGGGAGAGTGAAGCAATTAATCTGAACTAAATCATAAAACTATGCAACTCTTGTGCAATTGAGAGTAGGCACAGGGAATTATTTAATGTTAAAGCCACTAATAATCTTCCTTATATATGGAACCATAGTGTTTTACTCTGCCATCCAGAGGTGGCAGAGGACAAAGTCTGATACCTCCCCTGGTGTCTCAACTATCCAATACCACGCCCTTCAAGTCCCGGGCACTAAATTTCCCACTTTGCTTCACATATATCATTATGCCTTAATGCCATTTTCCCTTAATGGTTTGTGTTTTTACCTCCTGGGAGGTGGCAGCAGGAGGTAGTAGGTGGTGGTGGTAGAGGAAAAGGCATAGGGCCAGCGATGGACTGTGAATGGGCTGCTCACCTCCCGGCGCTGGTGGCTGCTCCATGATTGCACCACACATTGTTGGACCCCTTTGACCTGGTTATTTTATGTGACCACCCATGCTGATCAATCTTCACTGTTGTTGGTACAGTTTCTTGATTTTGAAGAATTATTTGGTGTACTCACAGTTCCTTCTATTGATTCTTTCACACTTATACAGCAAGAATGAGCTACATAGGTGAGCTTTTTTGTTTTTTTGCTTTTTTGTTTTGTTTGTTTTTGAGACAGGGTCTGGAGTGCAGTGGTGTGATCACAGCTCACTGCAGCCTTGACCTTCCAGGCTCTAACAATCCTCCCACCTCAGCCTCCTGAGCAGCTGGGACTATAGGGACATGACACCACATCTGGTTAATTTTCGATTGTTTTGTAGAGATGGGGTTTCACTATCTTGCCAGGGCTCATATATAAACTTTTTAGACAGAAATATACTGGGCAGAAGAAAGAAAATTTAAAAAATATCAAATTATACTCTTACCTTATACCATACACCAAAAACTATTTCGGATTAGTTAAATGTTTACATATTAATAAAAAAATTAATTAAAAAATGCAGGTTATATTTCTAAGAATAACAAAAAAGATAAAAACCATAGAAGAAAATACTGAAATGAGTTGAATTACATTAACCATAAAAATATCTGCACGTCTTAGCTATCTCTAGGTAGTGATATTTAGGTGATCGTAGTTCACTTACCTATTGCTTCTCTGTATTTTACATTATTTTGTAAACATATAAAAATTATTTTATATGTTCCATATAACAAAACAATATTGAAAGTCAAACATCAAACTGAGCAAAAATAATTGCAACATATAGATTACCTTTCAGCATATAATATGTAAAGAATTCTGACACATCAATATGAAAAATACTCAGTTCCCAATAGTCAGTTCCTCACACGTTGTTTAAAGCAACCATTGTAAAAATGCTTCAGTGAGCAATCATGAACACACTTAAACAAACAAACAGGACTCTGGGTAAAAATATTCACAAAATAGAGTATTCACAAAAGAGGCACGACAAATGGGTATGTAAAAGAAATAATGCTCAATGTATTATCTATTTAAAAAAATGCAAACTAAAACACTAGGATGCATTCTAGTGGGTGCATGTCAGAATGCCAGAGATTAAAAATAATTTCGTACATAGTGGCTTTGTAAATTGATATAATCTTTTTGAAAAGCAATAGGGGAATGAGTCATAAACAGTTTGTTTACTTTTGAATAGCAATTCTACTGCTAGTAATTAGTAATAGAAAACGACCACAAATGTGTTAAAAATTCAGATTCTATCCAAAGAATTTTTTCCAATGACAAAAAATTTAATGTCTTCAATACAGGGGATTGGTTAAGTAAATTAGGGTCTATTCATAAGACAAAACAAACAAAAACAATGCTTTATAAGTGAATTTTCAGGAAACTGTCTAATATGAGAAATAGGCAGAATATTTTGCTTAAAAATAGTATATTTTTAAAAAGAAGTCACATAAATAAGAGACGAGACAGACACATCAAGTGTGAATAGTGGTTATGTTAAGTAGGGAAATTAGGTTTGATCCTTTCTGCTCGTTTATTTGGCTTATTTTTGTTATATGCATTTTTTCAATTAGCATATATTCTATGGGAAAATATTTAAATGTTTTTTTTGAAAAGTTGGCAGCCAGCATGAGGAGATAAAATAGGCCGCACTCTTTGTATAGCCTGTCACCCCTTCACAAAGGAGTGATATTATTTTGCTGACAGCTCTGAAGACCACTCAATCTCACATTGCAAATCTGTCCATGATCAGAACCAAATCCAGCTCAAGGACTCAAGGGGAGAATTTCAAAACGTAACTAGGGCGAACATTTTCTAATCTCCAAGCTCAGGACAAATGCAGTTGTCTTCTGTACAACAGGGAGGGAAAAGCTAAGGCTTAGAAGCATAAATGCTGCAGTAATATTTTTGTCCACAGATTCAGAGAGAAAAATCCAGCCTAGGAAAGACACTCCCTTGGTTTGTGCATTGTGAATTTCTTAGAAAACTTCAGGGAGGGGAGGGGTTGGGGGTTCCATGTGGTTGGTTTTCACTGAATAACATCAAGCCAAAAGAAAGTCCATAACTAATTGGCCCTGTGGGAGGGGGAAATGCTATCAAGACTTTTTTCTTTTCTTTATTTTTTTTCTTTAAGTGCAGTAGGCGCGGAGACGTGACGCTGCATGTTGTGGGGTAGTATTGGTGTTGCAGCCAATTCTCTCCTGGACAGAGGAGCAACTAGAATAGCAACTGAGATTAGCAATGAGTGACCAACATTACATTTGCATCTGAAAGTGCCCACCACAAACAGCTGAGGCAGCATTTGTGCAGAAGGAGAAGAGGTTTGAACAAATCCTTGAGTGCTGCCTGCCCGAGGACTTTAGCCTCAATGAGCCAGCCTTCTGGATTTAGGACTAATATATCATGTCAAAGGAAATAGCCCCATCACAGGTTAAATCATCTATTCACGGGACTGCAGTATCGACATTTTCAGTTCCTCCATCCTCTCTGTTTACATTGTCTTTCTCTCTGCTTTCCTGCTGGGTTTGTTCCACCTCATTCACCAGACAGGGGATGTGGTTTGATATTCCTTTGTTTCATCATTTGAAAATATGTGAGGAGAGAACAGTCCTTGAAATTAGACAGATTAAATGTCTCTGGCCCTGGGAATCTGATTAATTTTTTTTCTCTCCCCGAGGATATAAATGTAGTGCTCGATTATTATCTGAATTCTCCGAATTACTCTTGTACAACACTCTTTCCTCCGCGGGGGAAAAACAGCAGGGACAAAAGAATAGAATTCCATTTTCTTCTAAGGGAACAAGAAAGGATTGAAATTCGAGTTTTCCCAGGCTTCTTGTGGGACGCCAAGGAAGACTGAATTGCGTAATTTCACAAAAATGTGAGATGCGACGTCAGCCCCCATAAACTCTAATATATAGTCAAGGGATTAGAGAAACTAAGAAACATATGCACTATTTCCTGACCTGTGCACAATTAGAGATCTCAATTGTAAAATGGTAAGTGCCTCAAGACCAAAGAACTACAGACACAGGAAATGTAATTCACAACGGAGGAATCCTCCTGCCACATAGGTTTCTTTTATAATAGCTACTGGGGAGAACCTGGAGGTACATGTCAGTATTTGTTGCATTGCACAAAAAACTCAGAAAGTCCGTATTGGAAACCTTGCCCATTCCTCCAATAGAGATTGTATCCAAAGGCAAAAGTAGATTTTAAGATATTGCTATTTAATAATTTCCTTCTTCCAGGCCTATGGCTAACTTCTTGATATTCAAATATATGCATTTGTTTGAGCTTAAAATGGGTCGACCATTTGCTTTCAGCAACTTGCTCAGTGAGCCTGGGCTAAGACCAGAACTGCTGGGCTTGGGACACTAGGCAACTGAGGCTCTGAAGTTCTCAATTACACCGTCCCAGTGGTGGACCAGGCCCTACCAATGGAATGAAGACTGAGTATCTGGGCTGGCAACTCTGGAAAGAAAGATGCAGAGGAAGCAGTGTTCTATTAAATTAAGCAAGTGTTTATTGGGCACCTACTTATGCCGTATACTGTGTAAGGTCTATACACTGGGAATGCAAAAATAAATAGGGCACAGCCCTTGTCCATAAGAATGTTACAATCTAATAGGCAAATATATCTAAAATAATATATGCTAAATGCTAAATTTATAATAAAAGCACCACATAAATTAGTAATATGAACGCCTGCAAACTCAGAGAAAAGCACCTTAAAAAGTCCTTCAGCAAAAAATCAATGTCCAGAAGAAATTTATCAGGAGTTATTTCTTTTTTTCTTTTAATTTTTTTTTTTTTTTTTTTTTAAAGAGAGCTGTGATCTCAGCTTACTGCAACCTCGCCCCACTGTACCTCTGGGCCCAAGAGATTCTCCCACCTGTCTCCTGAATTGCTGGGACTACAGGCATGCATTACCAGGCCCGGCTAATTATTGTATTTTTAGTAGAGACAGGGTTTTACCATGCTGGCCAGGTTGGTCTTGAACTCCTGGCCTCAAGTGATCAGCCCACCTCAGCCTTCCAGAGTGCTGGGATTATAGGCATGAGCCACTGCGCCCAGCCCATGGAGTTATTATAGGAATGTTCTCTCTTGATCCCTAAGTCAGTGGTGTCCAAAGTAGGAATGGGTACCTGATATTGTTTGGGTGTCCCCTCCAAATCTCTTTATGACTGTTAAGTTGTAATCCTCAATGTGGGAGGTAGAGGCTGGTGGAAGGTGTTTGGGTCATGGGGGCAGATCCCTCGTGACTTGGTGCTGTCCTAGCGATAGTGCATTGAGTTCTCACGAGATCTGTTTTTTTTAAGTGTGTGGCACCTCCCCTCCTCACTCTCTTTCTTGCTCCTGCTTTCACCATGTGAGATGCTCAGTAAAAGTTCCCTGAGGCCTTCCCAGAAGCCAAGCAGATGCCAGCACCATGCTCGTACAGCCTGCAGAAGCATGAGCCAACGACACTTCTTTTCTTTATAAAATACCCAGTCTCAGTTATTTCTTTACAGCAATGCAAAACAGCCTAGGACAATACTCTAGCAGGTGCACAAAGTAATCATGCAGATGCAGAAATAAAATATCATAACTTATGTTTATATTATTAATGTATCCTTTTACATTTTATTTTTGCATATATTTTATAACATATGACAATGATTCCATAGTAAATGTTTATTATTTACGAAAATAGTTGTATTTTATTGGGGGTGCATGCTCAAAAAATTTTAACTCTTGGGTGTGACAAAAGGTTTGAAAACTGTGGAGCTTATTTATCCCCCATCTCTAAGCCCAGGCTCCTGGATGGTCTTTGCTCCATCTTTGGGCAGTTTAAATGTGTCTCAGCAACTCTAAGCTCGCCCAACCATCTCACTCCTCATACCTGTTCAGCAAAGAGAGGACCCTCAAATTACCTTCATCCTTCTTTCTTAAAAGGCAACCTGCAGTTATATGACATTTTTCCCCTTTTTATGTCACAGATGTTTGAGGAGACAAGAAAAGTAATTTGTTGGACAAATTACTTTGCCTATATTACTTCACATAGGCGAAGTAATTTGTCCAACATTATAGGACTAGTATTACTAATGTGCTTTCTGGCAAAAATTAAGAAATAAAGCGAGACAACCCTGATATTGGCTGATGTGTGAGGCTAGTAAGAAACTGGCCAAAGCTTTTAGTGGAAAAGCAAAAATTGACAAAATCTGTTGTTACAAGAATAAAAGCCATGAGATACACATGACAGGGTAGATAAATCAGCATAACCAATGGCTACTCATGGAATTTTGTTGTTATGTAGGCCTGAGTTAAAATCCTGACCTGGGACCAGGCACCGCGACTCATACCTGTGGTCCCGGCACTTTGGTAGGCCGAGGCAAGAGGATTGCTTGAGGCCAGGAGTTGGAGACCAGCTTGGGAAATATACCAAGACCACATCTCTACAAAAAATAAAAAAATGTAGCTGGGCATAGTGGTGTGTGCCTGTAGTCCCAGCTACTCAGGAGGCTGAGGTGGGAGTTGGTTTGAGCCCAGAAGTTCAAAGTTTCAGTGAGCAATGATCATGTCCATGCACTCCAGCCTGGGCAAGAGAGTAAGACCCTATCTGAAAAAGAAAAAAAAAAAAATCCTGACCTTGCCACTTCATAGCTCTCAGATCTAAGCAATTACAAAACTGTTTAAGCATATCTGGTGCTGTTCTTGAGTTGCAAGGAATAGAAACTAGCTCTGGCTAATATAAACACTCCCAAAAGGAATTTGTTAGGAAAGAACAGGGTCATTCATATAAAAAAGGAAGAGGTGAAACCCAAGCTGTGTAAAGAAACAGAGTCTAGGAAGGTTCCAACGATCTTGGCAGAGATGTTAAGCCTCTTATACCTTTAGGATACTCAGCTCTGACAACTCCACCGTAGCTGCTTTTGAGTCCTGGGATGCATCTTCATTCAAATTTAAGTTCTCAGGATAGGGATTCTACTTGGTCTGTTCTGATCATGTGCCTATCCCTGTGGTCCTATGTTTTGCTAGAGCTGAGATTGAAACCCTAGTGGTTTACAGATTAGGGGAAAGGCTGGTCCTCGAAGGAAAGCTAAGCAGACCAAAACAAGTCCTATCTACAGGTGTAGCTTGTTTTATTGCACTTTGCTTTGTAGCAATGTGCAGATATTGTATCCTTTACAGATTGAAGATTTGTGGCAATTCTGTGTTGAGCAAGTCCTATTGGTGCCATTTTTCCAACAGCACATGCTCACTTTGTGTCTCTGTGTCATATCAAAAACAAATAGTTTGTGTTTGTTTATTTATTTATTTTATTTTAGAGACAGGGTGTTGTTCTGCCGGCCAGGCTGAGGTGCAGTGGCATGATCATAGTTCACTGTAACCTCGAACTGCTAGGCTCAAGTGATCCTCCCACCTCAGCCTCCCAAGAAGCTAGGACTACAAGTGTGTACCACTATGCCCAGCTAATTTATTTTATTTTTGTAGAGATGTGGTCTTACTATGCTGCCAAGCTAATTTATTTTTATTTTTATTTTTGTAGAGATAGGGTCTTGCTATGTTGCCCAGGCTGATCTTGAACTCCTGGCCTCAAGTGATCCTCCCACCTTGACCTCTCAAACCACTGGGATTATAGGAATGAGCCACCACACCCAGCCTCTGTGCCACATTTAGGTAATTCTAGCAATATTTCAAACTTTATTATTATCTCTGTTATGGTAATCTGTGATCAGTGATTTTTGATATTTCTATCATAATCTCTTTGGTGTGCCTCAAACCATGCTTATACAAGATGGGAAATTTAACACATAAATGTTATGTGTTTTCTGACTTCTCTACCAACTGGCTGTTTCTTTACCTCTTTCCCTTTCATTAGGCCTCCGTGTTCCCTAAGAGCCAACAAAAACTAGCAATGATTAAGCTCTGTAAAGACTGGCATGTTGAAAGCCAAATTAGGCTGAAACCTAGGCCTTATGGACCAAACAGCCAAGTTGTGAATACAAAGGAAAAATTCTTGAAGAAAATTAAGGCCAGGTATAGTGGCTCATGCCTGTAATCCCAGTACTTTGGGAGGTCAAGGGAGACGGATCACTTGAGGCCAGAAGTTTGAGACCAGCCTGGCCAACATGGTGAAACTCATCTCTACTAAAAATAATAAACTTAGCCGGGCATGGTGGTGTGCACCTGTAATCCCAGCTACTCGGGAGGCTGAGATGGGAAAATCACTTGAATCCAGGAGGTAGAGATTACAGTGAGCTGAGATCACGCCACTATACTCCATCCTGGGTGACAGAGCAAGACTCTGTCTTAAAAAAATCATAATTATGATTAAAAGTGCTACTCCAGAACATATGAATGATAAGTGAAATAGCACTATTGCTGATACAGAGAAAGTTTTTGTGGTCTGGATAGAAAAATCAAACTAGCCATAACATTCTGTTAAGCCAAAGCCTAATCCAGAGCGAGGCCCTCACTTTCTTTAATTTTATAAAAGTTAAGGGAGGCAAGGAAGCTGCAGAAGAAAGGGTGAAAGGCAGCAGCGCTTGGTTTATGAGGTTTAAGGAATGAAGCTGCCTTCATACCATAAAAGTGCAAGGTGAAGCAGCAAGTGCTGATGTAGAAGCTGCAGCACGTTATCCAGGAGATCCAGCTGGATCATTGATGAAGGTGGCTACATTAAACAATAGATTTTCCATGTAAACAAAGCCTTCTACTGGAAGAAGATGCCATCTAGGACTTTCCTATCTGCAGAGAAGAAGTCAATGCCTGGTTTCCAAGCTTCAAAAAACAGGCAGACACACTTGTTAGGGACTCATTCAGCTGTTGACTTTAAGTTGAAGCCAGTTTTCATTTCCTGTTCTGAAAATTCTAGAACTCTTAAAAGTTATGCTAAATCTACTCTACCTGTGTTCTATAAATGGAACAACAAAGCCTAGATGACAGAATACCTGTTTACAGCATGGCTTACTACATATTTTATGCCCACTGGTGAGACCTACTGCTCAGAACAAAAAGATTCCTTTCGAAATATTACTGCTTATTGGCAACGTACCTGGTCACCTAAGAGCTCTGATGGAGAAGTACAATGAGATGAATGTTATTTTCATGCCTGCTAATACAACATCCATTCTGCAGTTCATAATCAAGGAATAATTTTGACTTTCATTTCTTATTATTTAAGAAATACATTTTGTAAGGTTGTAGCTGCCATAGATTGTAATTTCTCTGATGGAGCTGCACGAAGTAAATAGAAAAGCTTCAGGAAAGAATTCAGCATTCTAGATACCATTAAGAATATTCATGATTCATGGGAGCAGGTCAAAATATCAACATTTATAGCAGTTTGGGCTGGGGGTGGTGGCTCATGCCTGTAATTCTAGCTGGGCATGGTGGCACGTGCCTGTAGTCCCAGCTACTTGGGAGGTGGAGGCAGGAGAATCACTTGAGCCCAGGAGGCAGAGGTTGCAGCCAAGATCGTGTCACTGTACTCCAGCCTGGGGGACAGAGCAAGACTCTGTCTCAAAAACAAAAACAAAGAGAACTCCAGCAGTTTAGAAGAAATTGATTTCAACCCTATGGATGATGACTTTGAGGGCTTCAAGTCATCAATGGAGGAAGTAACCGCAGATGTAGTAGAAATAGTAAGAAAACTAGAATTAGAAGTGGAGCTTGAAGATGTTACTGAATTGCTGCAATTTCATGGCAAAACTTGAACACATTATTAGTTGTTTCTAATGGATGAGCAACGAAAGTGGTTTCTTAGATGAAATCTACTCCTGGTGAAGATGCTATGAACATTGCTGAACTGACAACAGTGGATTTAGAATATTACATGTAGTTGATAAAGCAGCAGCAGGGTTTGAGAGGATTGACTCCAATTTTTAAAATTCTACTGTGGATAAAATGCTATCAAACAGCATCGTCTGCTACAGAGAAGTCTTTCATGAAGGAAGAGTCAATCAATGTGGTAAAGTTTATTGTCTTTATGTTTTGTTTGGGAAGAAGAAGAAAATCCTGACTTTGAGGATAAACTACTCACAGGAAGCGTCAATAAGGTACTAAACAGCTAGTCCATTTTGTGAAAAAAACAGTCAACCCTGGAGACAGAATTTTAGTTAATCAGTGGAATTTTTAAGTCATTGGGCTGAATTAAATGCATTTTTTTTAAACATCACATCAACATAACCTCGGATTTGGCGTTAATTCGTTTCAGGGTTGGTAAACAGTCTCCAGTTGCACAATTATTACCAGCGAAACATCTTTCTCCTTGCAGTTCATGGTCTGTGATGGACAATGAGTATGCATGGAGCAGGAAGTGGTGGAGAGCCTGGAGCTTGTGAGCATGCAGAATCAGCACAGGTGGGTCGGGCCGTGGCCCCACTTCTGCTCTGGCAGCATTTTTATCTCCCTAGCAAAGTGCTAATCTGTGCTCTGGGACAAGTTATTCCAGAATAGAAAGTCTTATGAGAAAGAGCCTTGAGCTCGAACAGTTAAAGGACTTGTTTAAGTTCAAGATGACCAGAAAAATATTCATAGAAGGGCCAGCTGTGCCAGATGCAGAAGAAACAGATGGCTCTTGCGTGTGAATGTGGGTGGCGCTTGAACGTATATGGGAAAGGTTCTTGCTGACAAAGCAAAATGGGAAACTGGAGCAATGAGCTGGGTTATTAAAACAAGAGACCCATTTTTGTCTGGTTTAGCTGAGCAATACAGAAAGGTGGAGAAGCAAAACAGTTTTACGATTGTGGAGGTTCTCTGAGCTGGATTTAAAAATCTCTTCCTCCCACCAGCAGGTCATTGCCTTGAACAGCCTCTCCCTCCCCTTCCCGTTTCACCCGCTCACTGAGTCCTTCAAAACCAACAAACAATATTCCACATAGACATCCAGGGAGCATCTAGATAATTCTTTCCCTCCTTCCTCTTACACCCTTAAAAATAAAACACACTTTCACTAGACATTTTACACGTCAGATATCTTGCTGACAGTAGCTTATGTGAGCATGAAGTAGATGACAATGAAGTAGTGTCTTCCTGTCTGAAAATCTAGCAGATATTTAGGGCAGTGGTTTTTACTGTCTTAAGCATTAAATGCCTGGAGAAGACAGTAAAGCAAGAGTTTAGTAAATGATAAATTTAGTGGGTGAGTAAACCACAGTTGTATCCAATTTTAAGCCAAGACAAATTTACTATTTACACACATACCCACACTTTCTCTCTCACAGACACGTATATTAATACAATATATATGTAAGTGTGTATTCACTAGATAAAATGTTTAATAAGGGGCTCTTTAAATAGCAAAGTCCCTGAGTACATTTAAAATATGATTTGATTTACAAACATGTGACTTAACAGAATCTTCGGGGAATGAATTCTTTGCATAAATTGTGGCAAATGTACAAAGATAATGTTTAAATGATATCAAAGTCTTTGGCTGAAGAGCAGTTAGCCACATATATCTTTGGTTTACAAGAAGCTAAACATCCCTAATAGTTTCCAAAATGTATTTCTAAAAGAAAAAACAATGTTTCCCCAAACAGCCCCTTGGCCTGTCATCGTGGTGTCCATAATTTGGTCTAAATCTTACCTTTCAAACCTTATTTCTCATTCCTCTCCATCAGTTTTCTATTTCTCTTTCTTCTAAGCTAAATGAGCATTTCAAGATACACAAGACATTTATGAAGAACAAGGAGTCAATGACTGAACCTCACGATTGTCTGCGGTTCTGAGGCCACGAGATTGGAGGAATTGCAGAAATAGAGGGCCCCCACGAGAGGGCACTTCTTTTCGCTCTGTCTCTGTCTGTCTATCACACACACACACACACACACACACACACACACACAAGCAGAGATACCCACACATTTGTAGAACATGTCAATACCATCGGGCACTGATAGCAAGGGAAGAACCCCGCCTGATTTGACTCATTTGATGCTGGGGAATCAGAATGGATGTCATACACAGGTCCTACTTTAAAAGATGTTTTAACCAAGCAGATCTCAGGGCTCATTGGCTTGGGTCTTGTGTTAGGGTTGCAGCAACATGGTTTCTGTCTACCTCAGTGGCCTGCCCAGTCTTCTGTCTAGGATCCCTCCCCTTTGTTTGCTGATCTGATCGGCATGGTGCCCACACTACCTTTCAAACCATCTTGAAGATTGAAGCTTGAATTTTACGTTTGGCCATGACACAAGCTCATTATACCTGTCTAACCACACTTTTGTCCTGGGGCAGCAGATCTCCACTGAAATAAACTCTGCCTTACTGACTGAATTCCCATGTTCCTGTTCAAAATTCCAACATCCAGCCATCCTTCTGTGAAGCAATCACCTCTATCCGGTATTACATCTAGCATGATACTCTTCATAGAAGGGAGTTAGGGAATACTGAGGTAAACAAAGTGGCCAGTAATTACTTGAGTGAAGAAACAAAACAAAAAAGTATTATAAAAAAATATCTGTGGCCATGCATGGCAGCTCATACTTATAATTCCAGCATTTTGGGAGGCTGAAGTGGAAAAATTGCTTGAGCCTAGGAGTTTGAGACCAGCCTGGACAACATAGTAAGGCCCCATAACTACAAAAGTAAAATGTTTTTAAAATTAGCTGGCGTGGTGGTGCATACTTGTAGTCCCAGCTACTTGGGAGGCTGAGATGGGAGGATTACTTAAGCCCAGGAGTTTGGGGCTGCAGTGAGCTATGATTGCACCACTGCACACCAGCCTGGGCGACAGAGCAAGACCCTGTCTCAAAGAAAACAAAAAACAAAAAACCTGTTTGTATGATAAGTGAATTTTTATGTTTTAACTCAAATATGTCAAAACCACACAGACCCGTGGTCTGGGCTGCATCTGTTCCATGTTCCTGTCTCCCAGAAGCGTGTTAAAAAGATGAAGTGACTTTTGGCCTCTGCTGACTCCTCCTTTGCCTCCCTAACAAAGTGAATGGGTGTGAGATTAGGGTCAGGAGTTTTGGGTGTGGTTCTAACACTCAATGGGAGCTTTGTGACCTGGGTCAAGTTAAATTTTGTGAATCTCAGTTGCTTCAATTGCTCATGATAACAAGATTTTGAGGATAAAAGGAGATAACTATGTGAATTGGCTTTGGACATTGCCACTTTTTGCATGATTTTTTTTTTGTGGTGGTAATATATAAGCACAAAGAGCTGAAGCCATAGACATCTGAGGGGTCAAAGGGTGTAAATTCTTATGTCAGGCAAGACTAAAATCTAAATTGTACAAGATGATGGCCCTCTGTATCCAGGTGTTCTACATCCCTGGATTCAACCTACTGTCGTTGGAAAAAAAAAATGGATGGTTACATCTCTGCCACATACAAACTTTTTTTCTTGTCATTATTCCCTAAACAATATAGTAAAACAACTATTCACATAGTGTTTATACTGTATTAGATCTTATAAGTAATCTAGGGATGATTTAAAATATATGGGAGAATGTATGTAGGTTGTGTGCAAATAATATACCATTTTTTATCAGGGACTTGAGCATCATGGATTTTGGTATATGCAGGATTCCTGGAACCAATCCCCCATGGATACCAAGGGACAACTATATTGGAAAGTTTCTGTAAGTGGAAAATTCACAAATATTTTTGGTAATGTATTCAAAGGTTTAGTTTCTTGGATTTTGGAAAGGCTTTGCCTGCAACATAGTTTTTGCTGCCTTTAGGTCCTATAGCATCTATCAAAAAACTACCAATTAACTCCTAATGTAAAGAAGCCTCTCCCTTTTTGGTTCACAGGGTGTGTCTCTAGCTATCCCTTTGGAGGGGTCAGGGCAGTTCTGCGGTAGTGGGGAGGGTTTAGTGCCAGATGACAGGCTATGGATGGTCACTTCATGCTGCCCCATGGTCCACCATAGGGGTTATACCCATGGAACAGTGATAGGGAACACCCAACTTTCCCTGGGGTAACCCCACACTGGACCTCAATAAGATGCAAGACCTTTTTAATGAAGGTCTTAAAATGGTCATTGCAAAGTTGCATAGAGTGGGAAAGAGGATGAAGAATTGGCATTTTCCCCAGGTGATCTCTTTGGCCCTTCTGGATCACCTAAGGTGCCAGGTCTCATCTGCTTAGGCCTGCTTTACCTTCATGTTTCCCATGCAACTTGAAGGTACCTTGCAGATTTCTCTTGTTCTTAAAATCTCCATTTACCTCCCGCTCCTAAAGGCCCTTGCCCTTTCGCTCCTCCCCACTACCCTCAGGATGCCCTCCTGAAATCAAATTCCAGGTCTTCTCTCAGGTCTTATATATTTCACGATCTTTACCACTGAATGTTAATGGTGGAGTGGTGGGGGCACCATCCCTATGTCTGCCTGTCCCTTATGATCTGACCCATGAATGTAGAGTGGGAAACTAGAGAACTTCTTCTCCAGACTGTGGCTAGTTGCCTTGAATGTATTGCAAATTAAACACCACCATGAAGAGCACTTTCCCAACTTTCCTCCTTTTGGTTGCAGGGGAAGTTGTTATTCCTCCTATTGATGTAGCTTTGACTTTCTTTCTTGTGAAGTACTTCCATCAGCTTTATTATGCTGAGGAAGAGCTGATGGCTCCCTCTCTGCCCTAAATTATTTCACAAACAGTCTTAAATAAACTTAACACTGAAGAGCACCATGTCTAATTGCTTCTTAAATCCTCAGAGCAGTCAAAAAAACTAACAATAGAGCTATCATATGATCCAGTAATCCCACTACTGAGTACATACCCAAAAGAAAGGAAATCGGTGTATTGGAGAGATCTGCACTACTACATTGCAGCACTGATCACAGTAGCCAAAATTTGAAAACAACCTAAGTGTCCATCAACAGATGAATGGATAAAGAAAATGTGACACATATACACAGTGGAGTTCTATTCAGCCACAAAAAAAGAATGAGATCCTGTTATTTACAACAGCATGGGTGGAACTGGAGATCATTATGTTAAATGAAATAAGCCAGGCACAGAAAGACAAACTTCACATGTTCTCACTTACTTGTGGCATCTAAAAAAATCAAAACAATTGAACTCATGGATCTAGAGAGTAGAAGGATGGTTACCAGAAGCTGTGAAGCATAGTCGGGGTGTTGGGGGAGGGAAAGGTAACGGGTGCCAAAAAAATAGAAAGAATGAATAATAAACCTAGTATTTGATAGCACCACAGGGTGACTATAGTCAATAATAATTTAACTGTTCATTTAAAAATAACTAAAAGAATAAAACTGGACTGTTTGTAACACAAAGAATAAATACTTGAGGAGATGGTACCCCATTCTCCATGATGTGATGATTACACATTGCATGCCTGTATAAAAACATCTCATGTACCCCATAAATGTAAACACCTATTCTGCATCCACAAAAATTAAATAAAAGTGAAATAAAAAAAATTTCAGACAAAATCCTCAGAGGTGGATTTGGTGGGGTGTAAGAACAATCTCTGTTGACCGCACCATAGTTATCATTACCTTGTGGCTATGTGTCAAATATAATAATAATCATTATTATTTTATTCTAATAGCCATCACTTTTAATTGCTTACTATGTGCCAGGCGGTGACCCAGAAGCTCTACTTGTATTATGTATTAAATAGCAAGTATAGAAGGCCATTGTTTTGGACTAAGCTCCTGCACTAGCCCTCAACATGAACCAGACTAAAAGTGAAAATGGAGTCACCCATGCTAAAGTTCCAGGTCACCAAACCTAAACTAAGTTGTTATCTGACCTTGGGAGAAATCAGGAAGGAGATAACAGCCAGTTTCCCAAGCAGGCCAGTTTCCATCTTCAATCAGCCTGAGGAAGTTCCCTCTGTTTTAACCCGAAGTAACCTGATGTTAACCAGCTAGTCATCATCTTTTTGCTGTCCTGTCGCCATGTGCCCACCTTACATAAAAGTAACTTTGAAATGACCAATCCACTTTTACTTCTTCGATTCTGCTTTCTTCAGTCCTTCTATGTCTATAAGCCAACCTCTTTTGTCCAGCTCATTGAAACACTTTTCTATTTTATGGAATGAAGCATCACCCAATTCTAGAATTGCACATAAAGCCAGTTGAGATCTTTCAACTTAATTTGCTGTAATTTTATCTTTTATCATATACTACTATAATTCATGATAACCCTATATGGTAAGTACTGTTGCTATCTCCATTTCACAGAGCAGAGCACTGCAGCACAGGGACTGACTAAGGGGTTCTGTCCATGGTCATGGCCAGCAAGAGGTTGAACCTTGTTCAAACTCATGTCTGATTAACTCCAGGGATTTATCTGTGACTCTGACTATAAGCTGGCATTTCCTAAGGACGGTCAATTGATGAACATTCAAAAGAGCTTTTAGATCCTTGGTATTGAAAATACAAGGTGTAGTTATGTGATGTGGTTAGTGTTTGAGCAACCACAGCTGTTTATCTGGTTTATCTGTTACTCTGACTATAGCTGGCATTTCCTAAGGATGGTCAATTGACTGATTTTCAAAAGAACTTTTAGATCTTTGATATTGAAAATACAATGTAGTATTTTTATTGCAATATAGTTACGTGCTGTGGTTAGTGTTTGGGCAACCACAGCTGTTTACAATAAAGAGATATGGGCACCGTCAGTTGAAATTTACCCTAACTAAAAATGGTGTTATTTAAAAAGCCTCCCTTTCTGACTTGCTAAGTGAATTTAATGCTCCAAATGGGTGTCATATTGGCAGCCTGCAGAATAAATTCCACTATTTATGCAAGAAACGGACAAAGTGACCATGTGCTTCCATCCTAACCTTGAAGGACCTCCTTTGCAGAACACGAGGTTAATGCGCCCTGAAAGTCTTATTTCATCTTGGCCCCCAAGAGCTCTGCTGACGTACGTGCTGGGCCAACGGTTGTAATTGTACTAGGCGTTTTCAGGGTTGTGATTCACCAAACCTGCTTGGATAGCAAAAGTACCTGGGGACTTTAAAGTTATACAGATTCCTGGGCAATCTACCAAACTTTCTGAGTCAGAACCTGGCCAGGAATCTGTACTTTCCAAATTTCACCCTAGGTTTGAGAACCACTGTCTTGGGAAAGTTCTATCCTCTGCGGACTGTTACCTGTTTTTATCCTGCACAGTCATGAGCCATCTGCTAGCTTATTTACCCTTCCACCTTCATGCATGTACTATGAAGCCAGTGCCTTGCTAGTGTCAGAAAAGCTAGAGGAAATGTCAGGCTTTGTTGGCTGAAGTCAATATTTACTTGAGAAAGCTTTTGGCACATCTGTGTTACTAGCAATTGTGCTTCCAAACTGCTGAATAAACTAAGCCTTAATCAGTGGGCTATATTTAATTATAGGCTCAACTTCTAAGATGCACTCACATTTTTGTTAACATATTTTCCTCATTACTTCTCAGTGTGTTCTATTGTTTATTTATTTCTTAAGAATTGTTTCCAGAGACTAGATGGCAAATAAAATGAAGCATGGCTAGAAACAGGTTGGAAAAAAAAAAGTCTCTTTCATAGAGACTCAAATAATTACTTATTGGCACTCATTTAAAAGAAATACTACTACAGTAGGATAACCTTGCAGTGATTGCCATAGAACTGTCAATTGTCAATGTTGCAAATCTGTGGCTGTAACTGGCAAGACGGAAAATAGAAAACAAGTGGCTCAAATTCTTCTTCAGGTATGCTGGGGAGAAGGAAAGGGAGGATATATAGAGAAAATGCGCCCATGATCTTGATTTTGGATGCTCTTAATATCATCTTCTTCCTTATTGCCACACATTTTTGTCAATTGTGTACAATCTATTTGTACACAATTAGAAAGAGTTCCCCAGTTACATTCTATAGGTTTTTACACTAGCTAGAGCCAAAAATCTGGAAAAATACACTCTACAGAACAATCAAGTCTTTCCCCATAAGGACTTTTAATGTTAGAAAAAGATTTGATGAGTAGGAAATTGCATCAACAGACCTGAGTTCTACAATATGCCTCTATGTTTCCCTGTCTCTCAGAAGTATTACCCTGATATTGTTGCTTTATTTGGAGTTTTCAAGAAACACAATTCTTTTTTTCCCATACATAAATTTTATTCAGAACACCAATATACAGGAAAGATAAGAGCTATGCTTTTCAGGTGGAAATTGGGGGGCAGAGCAGCTGCCATGCAGCCTCCTCCACCTGGGCACCTACTGGAAATTTTGAAACTCCATGAAACAAGATGGCTTTGAGTCAAGAGATAACCACTGGGCCCATACGGCTGTCTCCTGACTGCCACAGCCCTGGCTCTCCTGCTCTTTTTTTCCCGCCTCACGCCAGCTTGGGACTGTCCTCCATGAAGGGCCTTAATAAGGTGCTTCTTTATGAGTATGTCCTCTGTCATGGCTATCATCCATACGGGGGACCTCCCGTGCCAGGCCGTTGATTTCCCAGGATGGCGTCCCCTGCCCTCCCTCCCACCTCATTCATCCAGGGCTCTGATCACATATTCTGAGTCCAATTCTGATTATGCAAGAGAACTACCTCCCCTTCCAAGGGGTTTCTTTTTCTTTTTAGCGTGGAGTGAAATATCTAAGAATGTATACAAAGAAAAAAAAAGAAGACAAAAAAAAGTGGGGGTGGCAAAAAAAGAAAAAAAAAAAGAATGCATACAGATTTGGGGGACTAAATCTTGTAACATTTGTAACATTGGAGGGAGGTTCATCTTTAAGAAAAATGGTACAAATGAACAAATAGAAAATGCTAGGGTCCTTCTCAGAAACTTGGAAGCAGCCAATGAAAGGAGAAGTCCTGAAGTTTGATTCACTTCACAATAAATCTGCCTTTTATAATACTGTGGTGTCTTCCTCCAACTCCTGCTTTGCCACCTAGGCCCACCTTTGCTCCTGGGATCATAATGAAAGAGACTCATCTCATTCCTGAAGAGATGGCTCCTCTTCCTATAAAAGCTCACCTGTGGACCCAGTCTGAAGCAAAAGAAAACAAAAGATTCAAAATGTACCATGAGTTACATAGATATAAATCTAATTGGATAAATCCCAGTGTTGGTGATGAGGAAACTATAGAAAAAGGATTCTATCCACAGACTGAAAACAGTGGAGTCTTGATCTTCTACGTTTAAGACCCAAGCAAGGCCTTCTTTAAGCTGTCAATCCTATTAACTTAAAGTTCATCAGATCCTGTCTATTAATAATGTATTGCCATGCAACGAAAGTGGAAATTTTGGAGAGGCTAGATTATTTCCAGAATAACAATGGCAACCAGCAATCTTGTGGGGAAGAGTAGTGAGGAGAGTTCACCGCTGATGAAGAGAGTGAAGAAGGCTGTCCTCTTAGGATGGGGTGATTTTTGTCCACCAGCAAGTTGAAGATGTCACTGGGTTTTAATTGATCCCAGATGGAGAAAGAATTATTAATTTACTTAAGATTTTCCAGATATTAATGACCATACATGGCAGAGATCTGGATGCATAAATCAATTTATTCTTCATATAATAATTTCTTTTATTTAATATTTGCTTAGTAAAGTTTCCTGTTGAAAACAAAATGCTTTGAAGATGTACTGCAAGTGATAATTTTAATAATTTTTTTTTTTTAAGATGGGGTTTCACCATGTTGGTCAGGCTGGTCTTGAACTCCTGACCTCAGGTGATCCGCCCGCCTTGGCCTCCAAAGTGCTTGGATTACAGGCATGAGCCACCATGCCCAGCTGATAATTTTAATAAATTAATCAAGAATGTTTTTTAAAAAAAGAAAGTAGTCTGAGGTTCAAAGTCTAACAAAAATTTGGGGGGAGGGGTTACGAAATAAAACTACAGCAACTTCTCGGAGGATGTTGGAGGCTACAAAGTAACAGGCCGTCCACGTACTGGAGAAGGAGACTGGGTTGAAGTGGGCAGGAGCCAAGGTTGGCTGCTAAGGCTTGTCCAAAAATGTGAGGGCTATCTCTGAATCCCTGAGGCAGGACCGTCCAGGTAAGCTGTTGTGACAGGTTGGTGTCAGGATTGGTC